>JASAND010013777.1:0-11354 GCA_030248195.1 Trissonchulus latispiculum
AACGGACATACCCAGATGAAAGGGTTGCCTTTTTGTGTAAAAAGCGGCAACCCAATAACTAGCGCTACTGCAAGAATGTGTTGCCCACAACAGGTTTTCCTGTTTATTTTTCTGCCATAACTTTCGCTAGACGCATTTGCAGAAAATGTCGCAAGAAGGAAAGTTGCTCAGCTCAACGTGCTCTTTCATTTAAGCCCCATATTGACCACTTTTGGAGAAATTTTTCAAAATTCGGAATTTTCCGGGGCGAATATATCGAAATCCGTAAATTTTCGGAAAAATTCGATTTCGGTTTCGAAATCAGCGCGGTCGAATTACCCTACGACCAACTTTTGAGCGAAATCGGAGACAAAAAATTTTTCGACCCAAAATCCGGATTTTCGTGAATTCCCGGATTTTCAGTTTTTCGGACATAACTTTCGCTAGACGCATTTTCGGAAAATGTCGCAAGAAGGAAAGTTGCTCAGCTCGACGAGATCTTTCATTTGAGTACCATATCGACCACTTTTTGAGAAATTTTTCAAAATCCGGAATTTTCCGGGTGGAATATCTCGGAATCCGGAAATTTTCCGGAAATTTCGATTTCAGTTTCGAAATCAGCGTGGTCGAGTTACTTTATGACCAACTTTTGAGCGAAATCGGAGACAAAAAATTTTTGACCAAATTTTGGATTTTGAAATTTCGCCTTGGTCCCCCCTTACCAACCGAAAAATTCCGGGATTCGCCATTCCCGGAATCCGGAAGGTATCGGAGCCATCTTGCTTCCCGGAGATGTCCTAGTCAAGGGCTTCAAAATGAGGTATCAACCACCCCTGTACCCCTTCCCAATCTCGAGATCTAGGGGGGGGACAGACGGATAATAATAATAATAATAACTAGCGCTACTGCAAGAATGTGTTGCCCACAACAGGTTTTTCTGTTTATTTTCTGCCATAACTTTCGCTAGACGCAACATCAGAAAATGTCGCAAGAAGGAAAGTTGCTCAGCTCGACGAACTCTTTCGTTTGAGTACCATATCGACCACTTTCAGAGAAATTTTTCAAAATCCGGAATTTTTCGGAACGAATACCTCGAAATCCGTAAATTTTCCGGAAATTTCGATTGAAGTTTCGAAATCAGCGTGGTCGAATTACCTTATGACCGACTTTTGAGTGAAATCGGAGACAAAAATTTTTTGGTCCAAAATCCGGGTTTTTGTGAATTCCCGGATTTTCAGTTTTTCGGTCATAACTATCGCTAGACGCATTTTCGGAAAATGTTGCAAGAAGGAAAGTTGCTCAGCTCGACGTGCTCTTTCATTTGAGTACCATATCGACCACTTTTGGAGAAATTTTTCAAAATCCGGAATTTTCCGGGTCGAATATCTCGAAATCCGTAAATTTTCCGGAAATTTCGATTTCAGTTTCGAAATCAGCGTGGTCGAGTTACCCTATGACCAAGTTTTGAGCGAAATCGGAGACAAAAAATTTTTGACCAAATTTTGGATTTTGAAATTTCGCCTTGGTCCCCCCTTACCAACCGAAAAATTCCGGGATTCGCCATTCCCGGAATCCGGAAGGTATCGGACTGCCCAACTGAGGATCCAACGTCCAAGTGAATATCTTCAAAATAAGGCATCAACCACCCCTGTACCCCTTCCCAATCTCGAGATCTAGGGGGGGGACAGACGGATAATAATAATAATAATAATAATAATAATAATAATAATAAGCACAGACCAATAACAAAGTGTTGCCCATTCCTTTGGAAAAGTGGGCAACACAATAAGCACAGACCAATAACAAGGTGTTGCCATTTCCTTTGGAAAAGTGGGCAACACAATAAAGGGACATACCCAGATGAAAGGGTTGCCTTTTTGTGTAAAAAGCGGCAACCCAATAAGAATAATAAACATGTCCAGAACATAGGGTTCCAAACCCTTTGGAAAAGGGCGGGAACCCAATAAGTCAAAAGGCATCAAGTGGTTCCCGCCCGACATTTTTCCGTTTATAGAATGAGTTTATAATATTCGGGGCCCCATAACTCATTTGTCCTATATTTTGACGCGATGAACCTATTACAACTTTTTATCTACGCAACGAGAGCTTTCGAATGATGCCAATATTAACCCAATCGGACAACTTTCAGTCTTGACCCATTTGACCTGGTTTTGGCCATTTTTGACCCCTTTGAGGCTCCGTAACTCATTTCTCCTACATTTTGGTGTTTTACCCCTATTACAACTTTTTATCCACGCAACGAGAGCTTTCGAATAATACCCATATTGGGGGGTTTCCGTCACTTTCAATTTTGACCATTTGCAGCATCACCGTATCGAGTAATTGCGAATTGTGTGACACTATGGAACCCAGGTGCCCGGAGGGTATTCCCGCATCGGGTGCCACCCTACATGCAAAATTTCAGGCCAACTAGTTGACTCTAGCTCGAGATAAAGGCGGAAAACCCCTTCAAACGGCCGTTTTGGCCGTTTTTGGCCATTTTTGACCCTTTTTCGCCTCATAACTCAAAATAGGTACATTTTCAGGCCTTGACCCAATTACAACTTTTTCATTACTCGCCGAGAGCTTTCGAATGATACCTAAATTAGCTCATTTGGACAACTTTTTTATTTTACTCATTTTTACTCACGGGGGTGCTCCGGGAGCACCTCTGCTCCCCCGGGGCTCCCCGCGCTTCCGGGAGCAGTTCAAGTCAAGACCTTCAAAATGAGGTATCAACCACCTCTCTACCCCTTCCCAATCTCGAGATAGACATGGTGGACACGAAATTGTGGACAATAATAATAAGAAGAATAATAATAATAAACATGTCCAGAACATAGGGTTCCAAACCCTTTGGAAAAGGGCGGGAACCCAATAACGGACATACCCAAGTTAAAGGGTTGCCTTTTTGAGAAAAAAGCGGCAACCCAATAATAATAATAATAATAATAATAATAATAAGCACAGACCAATAACAAGGTGTTGCCCATTCCTTTGGAAAAGTGGGCAACACAATAAGCACAGACCAATAACAAGGTGTTGCCATTTCCTTTGGAAAAGTGGGCAACACAATAAACAAATTGGCATGAATGGGTTGCCGCTGTCATTTTTCCTCTTATAAACAAGTCAATTTTCCGGAGCGCATATCTCGAAATCTGTAAATTTCCCGGAAATTTCGACTTCAGTTTCGAAATTTGTAAATTTCCCGGAAATTTCGATTCCAGTTTCTAAATCAGCGCAATCGAATTAGTCTATGGCCAACTTTTCAGCAAAATCGGAGACAACAAAATTTTTGGTCCAAAATCCGGGTTTTCGGGAATTCCCGGATTTTCCGTATTTCGGCCATAACTTTCGCTAGGCGCATTTCCGGAAAATGTCGCAAGAAGGAAAGTTGTTCAGCTCGACGAGCTCTTTCATTTGAATACCATATCGACCACTTTCGGAAACATTTTTCAAAATCCGGAATTTTCCGGGTCCAATATCTCGAAATCTGTAAATTTCCCGGAAATTTCGATTTCAGTTTCGAAATCAGCGCCATAGAATTAGTCTATGGCCAACTTTTCAGCAAAATCGGAGACAACAAATTTTTTGGTCCAAAATCCGGGTTTTCGGGAATTCCCGGATTTTCCGTTTTTCGGCCATAACTTTCGCTAGGCGCATTTCCGGAAAATGTCGCAAGAAGGAAAGTTGTTCAGCAAGACGAGCTCTTTCATTTGAATACCATATCGACCACTTTCGGAAACATTTTTCAAAATCCGGAATTTTCCGGGTCCAATATCTCGAAATCCGTAAGTTTTCCGGAAATTTCGATTTCAGTTTCGAAATCAGCGCTATCGAATTAGCCTATGACCAACTTTTGAGCGAAATCGGAGACAAAAAATTTTTACGTTTCCCTTGGTCCCCCCCTTACCATTTTAAAAATTTCCGGGATTCGCCATTCCCGGAATCCGGGAAGTACCGAACTGCCCGCGCTTCCGGGAGCACTTTAGGTCACCCCCACCTCCCAGTGAAAAATTCAGCCGGATCGGTCCAGCCAATCAAAAGTTAGAGGGGGGGGACAAGAATCCGGAGAAGAAATAATAAATAAACAAGCAAAGTATCATGAATGGGTTGCCGCTGTAATTTTTCCTCTTATCAGGAGTCATATCTGAAGCTGCGTACATTTAAGAGCTTTGACTCTATTACAACTTTTTATCCTCTCAACGAGAGTTTTCGAATGATAGCCATATTGTGGATTTTCGACAATTTTCAATTTTGACCATTTTGACCGGTTTTGTCAATTTTTGACCCCTTTGACGCCCCGTAACTAATTTTCTGTACATTTTGGTGCTTTGACCCTATTAAAACGATCCATCTACTCAACAAGAGCTTTCGAATGACACCCATATCGACCGAATCCGAAAATTTTCAATTTTGACCCATTTTGGCCGGTTTTGGCCATTTTTCACCCCTTTGAGGCTCCGTAACTCATCTCCTGTACATTTTGGTGCTTTGGCCCTATTATAAAGTTTTATCTACACAATGAGAGCTTTCGATTGATACCCATATGAACCCAATTGGACAACTTTCAATTTTTAGCCATTTTGGCCGTTTTTGGCCATTTTTCACTATTTTTCGCCTCATAACTCAAAAGGAGTGCATTTTCAGGCCTTGACCCAATTACAACTTTTTCTTTACTCGTCGAGAGCTTTCGAATGATACCAAAATTAGCTCATTTGGACAACTTTTTTATTTTACTCATTTTTACTCACGGGGCTGCTCCGGGAGCACCTCTGCTCCCCCGGGGCTCCCCGCGCTTCCGGGAGCAGTTCAAGTCAAGACCTTTAAAATGAGGTATCAACCACCTCTCTACCCCTTTCCAATCTCGAGATAGAGGGGGGGGACAAGAATCCGGAGAATAATAAATAATAAATAATAATAAATAACGGACATACCCAAGTTAAAGGGTTGCCTTTTTGTTGAAAAAGCGGCAACCCAATAACGGACATACCCAACACAAAGGGTTGCCTTTTTGTGAAAAAGCGGCAACCCAATAAATAAATAAATAACGGACATACCCAAGTTAAAGGGTTGCCTTTTTGTTGAAAAAGCGGCAACCCAACAAGCAAAGGGGCATGAATGGGTTGCCGCTGGCATTTTCCTCTTATCAGGAGTCATATCTGAAGCTGCGTACATTTAAGAGCTTTGGTCCTATTACAACTTTTTATCTACTCAATGAGAGCAATCGAATGACATCGGTATCGACCTCATCCGACAATTTTCCAATTTTGACCAATTTTGGCCGGTTTTGGCCAATTTTGACCTTTTTGTGGCTCCGTAACTCATTTTTTCTACATTTTGGTGCTGTGACCCTATTACAACATTTCATCTGCACAATGAGAGCTTTCGATTGATACCAATATGAGTCCGATCTGAGAACTTTCAATTTTGAGCCATTTTGGCCGTTTTTGGCCATTTTTTACCATATTTCGCCTCATAACTCAAAATGGGTGCATTTTCAGGCCTTGACCCAATTACAACTTTTTCTTTACTCGTCGAGAGCTTTCGAATGATACCAAAATTAGCTCATTTGGACAACTTTTTTATTTTACTCATTTTTACTCACGGGGGTGCTCCGGGAGCACCTCTGCTCCCCCGGGGCTCCCCGCGCTTCCGGGAGCAGTTCAAGTCAAGACCTTCAAAATGAGGTATCAACCACCTCTCTACCCCTTTCCAATCTCGAGATAGAGGGGGGGGGACAAGAATCCGGAGAATAATAAATAAATAATAAATAACGGACATACCCAAGTTAAAGGGTTGCCTTTTTGTTGTAAAAGCGGCAACCCAAAAACGGACATACCCAGATGAAAGGGTTGCCTTTTTGTGTAAAAAGCGGCAACCCAATAATAAATAACGGACATACCCAAGTTAAAGGGTTGCCTTTTTGTTGAAAAAGCGGCAACCCAACAAGTTGCAACCGCTTAACATATGAGCCTGTCCTACAACGAGGCTCATATTGGCGTATATATGTCATAATACGATAATACGAATAATTTGCAGATATATAACATTTTACGTACTTTTATATATACTAGTAACAAAAATGCCCTAACGGTCATTGCTAAAGGGGAGAAGGAGAATAGGGAAATGCTGCTAAAGCGGAAAAATGCCAATAGTTTCGTGCAGACATCGTGAGCGCATAAAATGATTGAAACCAGCTTTTTGGAGCAGAATATGAAATCTAGCCAGCTCCTAAACTGATTGATACCAGCTCTTTGGTGCAGAATAGGCGCCTCTCGCCATCCACCCTATTCGCGTTCAGTAGTTGGAGGGAGCCCCTCCCCCAAATGGACCCCGGTCCTCGGAATTTTGGACATAGGTGTGTTAGGGGGGTGGTTGGGGGGACTCCCCCGCCCCAAATGACAAATTTTCGCGACCCCCCCCCCAGATGTTCAGATTTTTGCTACTCCCCCCCATATTGGCCTAAAATGGCCAACAATCCAAAATTTAGGGCGGGGACCCACCCTCCGTCGGAACCATAGGTGTACCAGGGGGGGGGGGGGGGGGAAAAGAACCCCACCCCCCCAATGGAAAAGTGCCGACCCGCTGGCTTCTTTTTACTGGGGGGGGGAGGTGGGGGCCGCCCCCCCATTCGAGGTTTCCCCATAAATTTAGACCTCCCCCCATAACCCCCCCGTAACACAAAAAATTGCCAATTTTTACCATTTTTACCCTAAATTTTCGAAAGATGTTCCGGCGTCGCCGGATTTTTAACGAAATTTCCACTATTTTAGCGTAAAAAACACCTAAAATTAGTCATTTTTAGCGATTTTTGGCATTTTTTGCACAAAAAACATAAAAAATTAGCAAATTTTTCCAAAAATATGCTCCCCCCATTTTTGGTGAGCCATGGCATGGGGGGCAACTTCGAGCCCCCCCCCATAAATTGTGGCATAAAAATAAGCCAGGACCCCACCCTCGAAATTTTGAAGGCAGACCCCACCCCCAAATGGCCAAATCCCAGACCCCACCCACCCAAATTTGCCAAACCCCCCATCCTCAAAATTTTTGCAAAAAATACAAGTTTTTTCGAACAAATGAGCAAAATTGAAGAAATATTGATTTTTAGTTGGAAATAACGCTGTTTTAGCAAACTTGCGAATTTTTCTAAATTTTTGACCAAAAAATTTTTACCCCTGCCAAATTCGATTTTTCCTGACCCCACCCCACCTCAAAACGGCCGACCGTGACCCCACCCACCCTAATTTCGGCTACCCCCTCCCGCCTCCCGTAGTTTCCCTGGAACTTTGGGTCTGGGGGGGTAAATCTTGGCCGACCTCCGAAATGTGATGGGGGGTACCCCCCAACCCCCCAACCCACCCCCCACAGAAATCGGACCTCAGAAATTTCGAAAAATGGCCAAAAAATGCAAAATTTTCTGTAATTTAGCCTTTTTTCATCAAAACAAGGCTTGTTCTTACATTTAGGTATTTTTGCACCGTTTTAAAGCGATTTTAGGTCAAAATTTTAAAAAAATTTTTCAAAAAATGACCATTTTTCGACCAAATTTAGCTAACTTTTTGGGTAGCCAACTTGTGAGGAGCAACTTTGAGCCAATGAATGGGAGCTTTATCGCAAAACCGCAACTGTATATATTTGGCCTACAGAAAAACCGAATTTTTGAAATTTTTGGACCAAAATTCCCCCACCTCCCCCAGAATTTCGGCATAATACAGACTCTCCCCCAGGCGGGCGGGTGGGGGGGATCCTTCCGAAATTGTGGACCCTCCGGAAGTTTTTCCCTATAAAGTACAAAGTGTAAAACGCCCATTTTTCAAAACTTCTGTGCGAAAGAATTGTACATCGCACTATCCTAAATGCGTGTTTCGATGCGAATGTGCGTTGACTATATATATATTCTGCATCATTTGGGTGAATGAACACGTGCTGTGGCTTAATCTCAAAGAATGCACTGTAAAAATTACACGAAGGTCACGAAATAGAAACTTTTTCAAGGGGGCTCCGGTCCGGCCATAGGTGTAAGGCAGGGGGGGGGGGGTACGGGTAGCCTCCATAGTTTCCTGTGGGTGGGGCTGGGGGGGTAAAAATATATACCCGCCCCCAACTTTTGGCTACCCCCCAACGATTTTTGGACCCAAAAAGTTAGCTAAATTTGGCCGAAAAATGTTCATTTTTGAAAAATTTTTCTAATTTTGACCAAAAATCACTTTAAAACGGTGCAAAAACGCCTAAAATGTTAAAAACAAGACTTATTTTGATGAAAAAATTGCTAAATTACAGAAAATTTTGTTTTATTGACCATTTTTTGAAATTTCTGAGATCCGAATTCTGGTGGGGGGGGGTTTGGGGGACCAAGTGCAGTTAGCACCCACCAAGTTAAACTTTACTCATAGGTGTACCAGGCTACAGTTTGCCCCCTGTGAGACCCCCCCAGGGAGAGGCCAGACCCCCCTCCCCCCCTACCCGACCTCAACTACTCCCCCCCCCAAGCCGAGCTCAAACCCCCTCCCCCCCTAAAATTGTGTCCAAACCAGGTAAAAAATGCAAAATTTTTGAAAAAAGTTTTTGCAATTTCTGAAAATTTTTGAAAAAAATTCGAAAAAATGGCTATAAATCACATATAAAGAGCTAAAGATGGTTATTTATAGCAATTAAAAGGTAATATACGCAATTATATATAAACCACAATCTGGGCTAATTTAGGCATATTTTAGCACAAATTTGTGAATTTTCAAGCCCTATTTTCGCATACGAAAACTATTGACAGAAGCTTTTGAGTACGTTTTATGTACTGTACATCGAAAAAGGAGCATTTTTAGCCAAAAAAACTTGGGTACAGTTTAGGTGGGGTCCCCCTCCCCCAAATTTCGGATTTTGGTGGGGTCCCCCGAGCCGAATTTGGACCTTCTACTCCCCCCCAACCCAAACAGGTGGTACACCTATGACTTTACTGTGCTGGGTCTAATTTTTTGCGTGCGGATAGTGCTCGCATGGTGCTATATATTTGGTGCTGATAGTGCTAGCCTCTAGTCCCTTTCTATTGCTCTATATAATCGCCCAAGGTTTTGGGTCCGAAACTTCCAATGACTGTAGAGAACGACAGAGAGGGTTTAGGGACTAGCACTATCAGCACCAAATAGCACTATGCGAGCACTATCCACACGCCAAAAATTAGACCCAGCACTATAAAGTTTAACTTGGTGGGTGCAGAACGGTGGGTGCTAACTGCACCGAGCTGTTGGCGGGGTACCCCCATCACATGTCTGAGGTCTGCCAAGATTTACCAATCCCCAGACCCAAAGTTCCAGGGAAACTATGCCCAGCCACACCTATGATTTTGGAGACAGACCCCAAACGCCACCGCCACCCCCAAATGGTCAAATCCCAGGGGCCGTTGCATAAAACTTATTACTAATAAAATATTAGTGAAGTTGATTAGTGTAGCAGTTTTCCTGATAATATATAACGAAAGTTAGTAACGAGCAAGAGAGATATTTTATACGTCGGTTTATAGCTTCTGAAATGCTCTAACAAACTGTGAGTCAAAATTCGTATGCAATTAATGTCTGGGCTAAGCCAGCAGAATAATCCTAAAAATTCACGCGTTTGTTGATGTATGTGATCAGAATGATTGAGTAGGCAGACATTTCTGAAATTCTTAGCAAATTTTGGATTGGTCACATCACTTTCACCAAATTAATACCGAAGACAACAAAATCCATTGATTCTGTCAGTAGTTTAGATCGTTTTTACTGCTACACTATTCAACTAATCACAAATAATTTATTAGTAATAAATTTTATGCAACGGGCCCCCGACCTCACCCACCCAAACTTGCCAGCCCAACTTTTTTTTGGGGGGGGGGGACTCTGGAGACCACCCAGAACCTCTCCCCCAAAATTTTTTCTAGTTTTATGCGAAAAATCGCATTTTCAGCTGTTTCTAATGTCAATGAACATTCAACTATGAAACAATTTTGACATTTTTTATTGTTTTTAAACTCGAAAACTTGATTGCCAACATGTTTCCAAGTCCAAAATAAGGCCTATAATGAGTCAGAAAGCCCATAATACAGTTAACAACTGTATTTCTCGCATTGATAAACACATTAAGCCAAAAATTTGGACATTTTTGAATAATTTTACAAAATTTACCCTAAAAATAACCAATTTCTGCCAGTTTTTTTCGCCCGGTTGGGGGGTGTTGAGAAAATGGCAGGGAGAGGGAGGCTCAATCATAGTTTCCCTGGAACGTTGGGTTTGGGGGGGGGGGTGAAAGCTTAGAATTCGGACCTCAGAAATTTCGAAAAATGGCCAAAATATGCAAAATTGTCTGTAATTTAGCCCTTTTTTCATCAAAATAAGGCTTGTCTTTAACGTTTTAGGCGTTTTTGCACTGTTTTAACGCGATTTTTTGTCAAAATTAGATTTTTCAAAAAATGACCATTTTTCGGCCAAATTTAACTAACTTTTTGGGTCCAAAAATCGTTGGGGGGGTAGCCAAAAGTTGGGGGAGGGTATATATATACCCCCCAGCCCCACCCACAGGAAACTATGAAGGCTACCCGTACCCATAGGTGTAATTGGGGGGGGGGGTAACCTCCCCCAGCCATTTTTTTACCCACCCCCCCCCCCCAAAAATTTTGTGGGGCCCCCGGCCATAGTTTCCCTGGAACTTTGGGTCTGGGGGGGTTAAATCTTGGCCGACCTCCGAATTGTGATGGGGTACTTCAACCCCCCCCCCCCCCCCCCAGAATTCCGGACCTCAGAAATTTCGAAAAATGGCCAAAAAATGCAAAATTTTTCTGTAATTCCAGCCCTTTTTTTCATCAAAATAAGGCTTGTTTTTAACGTTTTAGGTGTTTTTGCACCGTTTTAAAGCGATTTTAGGTCAAAATTTTGGAAAAATTTTTCAAAAAATGACCATTTTTCGACCAAATTTAGCTAACTTTTTGGGTCCAAAAATCGTTGGGGGGGGTTCGGGGGGGGGGGTAGCCAAAAGTTGGGGGGTGGGTCAGGGAAAAAAATCTGGGGGGGGGGGGGGGTAAATTTGGTCAAAATTTTTGGGGGGGGGCATACCCCCCCCAACCCCCCCAAAGGAAACTATGTCCCGGGCCCCCCCCCCCCCCAACTGGGGGGGGGGGGTCGCGCCGAAGGCGCGAAAAATTGGCCAAAAATTGGGTATTTCTAGAGGTAAATTCTGCAAAATTTTCAAAAAGTCCAAATTTCTGGCTAAAAGTGTTTATTATTGCGAGAAATACACGTTTTTAACGCTTTTATGGCCTTTCTGGCTCAATATTAACCTTATTTTAGACTTAGAAACGATTTGGCTATCAAGTTTTTCGAGTTTAAAACCCCTAGCAATACGTAACT
>JASAND010013781.1:0-89206 GCA_030248195.1 Trissonchulus latispiculum
CTTCAGTACTCGGAGGAGACAGACAGGATATTCACTAACCTTCCGTTATTTTTAAACCTTTTTTCTTTGTCCAGCAATAGCAGCAACTGCTTGATGGCGTGCTGCGTTTAGCAGTAATTGCGGCATTAATTATGACGCATCTTTGTTGCTAATCCAACGTTTAGTCTATTGGTTCAGTCTGTGCATTAATTGATAGTATTGATACTTATATTTCATTTGCTTTCATGTCGATGTGATTTTGTATTTAGACAAGCCTCATCGAAACGGTGTCGACTCGGGGTAATAGTGCCGCCCCGTACGGTACTTCTGTCAGTTTTGCCGGTGTGCTGGCCAGTACAGGGAACGGGGTATCGCTCGTTTTCCTGCGCCCAGTCTGTTGAACTGCAACAGTCACTCTGGTTCCGTGAATGGTTTTGACGCCAGGTCAGTTCAGTCCACCCCTGTCAGGGGACAGCTGCTGCAGCAGCAGCTACGAATTGTGGAACTGGAAGTCGCCGCCTGCGACTGTTCCTCCCCATCAGCCAAATGCTGGCTCCGGTCAGAGGTTTAAGCCACCCTTTGCCAGTGGCGTCAGTGTTACTGTTGAATCAAATGGTAAACCTCATCAATGAACTTTATTAATTTGTAATCAAATGATGGTATTACTGGTACATATTTTCAACAGGGATAAACTGTGTTCCTGGATAAAGAGTTACAAATTCTGGAATTTGCTGGTCTATATCTCTTTTGGTTTATAACTTATTCCCCTCCTCCCCATGAAAAGCTCCCTCATAAAACTCAGCCATTTTTGTTTTTGCCTTTTTTCTATTTTTTCTATAATTTCTCTTCTTTCAAATTACTTCACTCCGCCCACGCTCCACTCCCTCGATCTTTTTTTCGCCTTACGTTGTGGCTTACGTCTTTATGACCTTATGTTTACCGCTGAGATCCACATAAGGCCTTTCCAAGAATGGGTTGAGTTGAGTAGAGTAGACAGAGTTAAAATTAGCTGTTTTAACTCGTTTTGAACTACACCCAAGCTTGTGTTTCCCTCTTTTAACTCTTTCATGAAAAGGATCGAGTTAATTTTAACTCTAAGCTGTGTGACACTTGGTGGGTGCCCTCCTTCCTAATCTGTTTGCATCTGCAGTGTATTATGTACACTGAATTTGTAAAACTGAATTTCTATTGTTGTGTGTTCAGGTTGGTTTTCCCCCACAGTTCCTGCTATCTTTTCTCATAATCATACAATATTTAGGAGCTATGTCAAATGGAAGTTCAGCACGTAGTGTTGAAATCGCCAAGCCTTCAAAGAAAGACTGAAGAAGCTGTGAAAGGAGCGTGGCCTCGGTCAGCCAGTGTTTGACACAAACCGGTGGCATCAAATGCCTTGTTTGTATCAAAAGCCAGAGTAAGTCTTTGACTTGTATGATGGCCTACACTTCCATTTACTGGAACTTAGGAGCATGGAAGCTCATTTGGGAAAGAGATAATGAAGTGGTATAAATTTAACCCAAATATACTAAGAAGTGGGATATAGGATTCACTGGAAACGTTGTTTTATTGATTCATTAACAGAAAACTTGTACTAAAAAGTTGGAAGAGCCCGAGAAATTTTTTATTTGGTTTTTTAGTGCAGCGTAATGAGTACAGTTAAGTACAAAAAAGCTTCTCTCTCCCCTCTGGGGGATGTTTACGAAAAGAGGGTCATTGGCACCCGGATAACCGAGAATAACCATAACTTAGTTATGTTGGATACAGTTCTACATGATGTTGGTGCAAAAATATGTATGATTACCAGGGGGCAGTTTCATAAAACTTTTTATTAACTTGACTTGACTACTAGCATAGTCTAGTAGGCGAGTCAAGTACCTAACTTGTTTCATAAAACTTTTCCAGTCAAGCTAGTACTAGCATTAGAGTTGCGAGTCTAGTGGGTAGTCAAGTGCGAGTTGATATAACAGCGTCTTGCTAGTAACTGTTTCATAAAACTTCAGCTGCTGCAGGCTACACCGCTACTAACAGCAGTCTAGTTCTCGAGTGAATTTCGACTAGAGAACTTTCAGAACAGTCCTACAACTTTCGTATGTTTTTAGATATTCGATGGAAATTTTTGGCTTTTCTTTTCTTTCTTTTTCAAAGAGAAATCTTTTCTTTGCGAAGTCCTAAAATTTTAAATGATTTTGTTTGCTGTAAAAATAGTTATGATTTTTTACAGATTTACGCTTAGTTTTGGAAATACTGATACTAGCATACTTGCAACTCGCACACTTGCAACTCGCAGTAGCAGTGCTAGTGCCACTAGAAGCAGCACAACCTTAGCTAATTGTCGAGTCCCTGAAAATTTTTATGAAACACCTACAATTGCAACTCGCAGTAGTCTTGCGAGCTGTGTTTTTTCGTCCGAACTTTTTTTGCGGTCCGTGGCGCAGTGCCCCAAACGTTTTTGCGTAATTTGGAAAAAAATTGCGCCACGCCTGTTTTCGCTCAAAAAACTGATTTTTGCGTTATTTTATACTTTATTTAACGTTTTAAAGCATTTTGCATGCTTAATTTATCGTTTTGCCACGCCAGACAGGAGCCTTTACAAGAAAATTTTACGCAATTCTTGCGCGAAAGTGCGTGAATAGAATATACATATATGAAACATTTATCAGCAGGAATTTGTTGAAAATTGGACTTCGGAACTGTGAGTGTGTTTTCGCAAGAAATTTGTCTTCTGAAAAACATTTTTCGCGATTTCACTATCTTGTTTTCGACATAAATGAATACAGCGTATTTTGATTGTTTAACATTACGTCGTTTTACGACATTAAAGAAAGATCAGAGACGGATACGCTAAAGAAAGAACGATAATGTTAAAGCTGGGAAAGAAATAAGAACAATTACGTAGATGCGCCGAAGGCGCAAAAATTTTTCAAGAATGTCTTTTGTAGTTCAGTACTTTTCAAGAAATTAATAAATAGTTGATTCAGAAACCGTCCATTTTCGTGTGTTCCAAGAAAATTGTGCGGCCACGTGCGAGGGGTAAGTTTCGTAGAGCTGAACAGATTACATCTACAATTTTAATTTTTTAATCAACGTTCGGTTCCTGCACTTGATGTGTTTTATAAAATGCTTTGATGCACCAAACATTTTGCAAAGGCACTTTTGAATTAGTGGAAAACAAAACATAGCTGATACAATACAACGCTTTAGCATCAACATCAATCAACAAAGAACAGCCATAAAGTTGTGGAGTAAACTCAAATAAGCAAATGTACACACAATGCGGGTGTCTGGGGGCGGCAGCCCCCAGCAAAAATTAGGAGAATTTTTAAAATTTTGACTCCAAATCGCATTTTTAAGCATATTTTGGCTCAAAAATTTTTGCGTACTGTGGCGCAACGGCCCAAATTTTTTGCGTATTTCAGAAAAAAATTGCGTAATTTCGCAGTTTGTGGCGCAAAAAAACCCAGCTTGCGAGTACTTGCATGCTAGTACTCGCATGCAAGTCCAGTTTTTATGAAACTGCCCCCAGGGTATTTTTACGGGGTGGGGGGGTGAAATTGACCTTCCCCTCCGAAGATGCCTTCCCCCTCCCCGAAGTGGCCCCTCCGGGATTTTTGCGTCTCCCCCCCGGGGATTTTTTGGGGGCCCAAGTTTTTGCCAAAACAGGAAAATTTTCAAAATTTTCCGGCTTCACCGGAGATTTTTTCGTAATAATGGCTCTTTTTAGCTTAAATCCTGGCATTTTTGAGGACTTTTTGCCTTTCTATGTGTAAAATACGCCAAAAAATACCAATTTTTAGCTTATTGCAACCCCCCCCCCCCCCCCCCCCCCCGGGAAGCCCCCCTAGAAACCCTAAAAATACCCTCTGCTTACAAACAGCGTAGTGTACTCCGCCATGCTTCATCCAAATGCCATGAAAGTGTTGCTGGATGCTGGAAGTATTTTGTGTCTTTTAAAAAATAATGGTTTAGTTAGAATGGTAAAAGGTAAATATGGCCCTGGGGTATATCTCCATTTCTTTTTTTATGATTGCACGGGAGGGTTGCCGATACACATTCCCGGATATACGGCTATAGAGCCAAGAGTGTCACCTTGAATGAGGACCTGCATCTGTTGGGAGATTTTCATGGGGCTACGCCTTTCACAGACTCCTGCTATCTTCCCACAGTAGTGGTACTGATTTACTGAACGATTCAGGATGGTTAGCTTAGCTAGCAGTTGCCATGGGTGGATGGTAGGAACGAAGTTTATATATTTTTGTTTCTGTATTATTCTAGTTTGTGTGTGCGTTATTATTGTGTATGTTATTTGATTTTTGTAGATTGGCGATCAAAAGTTTGGATCTCTGGGAGCCTGTGAGTCTCGACTGGCAGCGGAAGAGGCCGCCTCCAAGAATGCCTTCCAGTCTCTGGAGCGTAGTGGGAGTCCTGGCTCTGGCGGGCTGCTGCGCGGAGGCGGCGGCGGGGCTGCATCGCCAGACCTGCCCGTGGTCGCTCTTAGTCTGGATGTGATCAGCGAGCTAACCCGCATACTCACGAGCTTTGACAGTGGTGTTCTCTCCGGGTATTTGGAGGAACGCTACCGACAGGAGTGAGTATATTAATGTCGGATTGAGGTTTATCCTACATAATACACAAATTAGATTTTTGTCCTTAAGCTGTGCACGTGACGTGTTACATTCTACTTACATTTGACGCTTTGTACATTCTTCGTAGTAAGTAGTTAAAAAGTGAGCTGGACTTTGTTATCATTAATGTCGTGTTTTCAGTTTTTTGAAGTTTTATTCTGACTTGTTTTTTTTCTGATTTTCTATGATTTTTTCAATCTTTCAGGTACAAACGTGCCCTACCTCTGGGCTGGATCAACTACCTGAAGACAGTTCCCGGCCTGGACGTGTCCGAAGTTCCAGTTTCCCCCACATTCGGCGGAAGCGGTAGTTTTGGAGCCTCCCCGCAGCAGTTCATCGTTGCCATAGCTCAGACACGGGCTGACTACGAGAAGTGGGACCTACAGCAGCGTTACTGTAGTCGTTCTTCTCAGCAACAGCAGCCTCACGAATCTCGAAAGGCAGTCCAGTTTGCCGAAAATCTGGTGGATGTTCGGGAGATGAGCTGCGAATCCTCCCTAGAGGACAGTCTGGATGACTGCAGCCTGGAATCCCGGATTTTTCTGGAGAGCCAGCTGCCCAGCTTTTCCTTCCCAGATCCGGGGCAGCGCCCTTGCTGGCAGGCGCTGATCACAGCGGCCAGCTTTGTTTCGACTGGCGCCGGCCAATTCCGTGTCGAAATTATGTTCCGACTGCTGGAACCGGACTATCAGAATGCCTATCTGCAGCTGGTTGATGATATGGCCAGATACTTTGGTCGAGGTGAGTTGTTGTAGCGAGATCTTCCAGCTGATGCTAGGGCTATGTGGGAAGGCGGGGGAAGTGAGTTCAGTTTCTGTAGAATGTGATTCTCTCCTCAGTCCCCAGCAGTCATGTTTCCGAAACTTTCTGGAACAATGAAGACAAAAATAAGCAAAATTTTTAGGATTCCAGGTTTAATGTTTTGCTGTGGAAAAGTTTTACGTAACTTTGTAACTTTTTACTGAGCATAGGAAAATATCAAAACGTGGACACCCAGAAATCTAACCAACCTTAATCCCGCGACCGGTTCCGAAACCGGTCGCGTGATTAAGGTTGGGTAGATTTCGGGGTGTCCACGTTTTGATATTTTTCTATGCTCGTTGATATCTATGCATCCCGTGGATCCGTGGACTGGTGTCTGTTTCGACTCTTTATTCTTTTGTAACTTTTTACGTTATTACACTGCTATTGTTTTCTTACCTTTCTAGCTCTTGTTTTACTATCTGTGAGTCACGCATTTGTGTTTTGGATATTGTTTTTCATTTGCGATCATTTTGCTTTCACCATTTTTACTAGTGTTTTTTAGGACGTGGAATTGCAGTTGGTTGTCAGACGCCTCTCCAGGAATTGGGACTTTATGTGGCAGCCATTCATGATTCCTTTCATCGCGTTTACGTGACTGAGTTGTCTCCGAATTCCCAGTCGACTGACCTGATCCCAGTCTATTTCATTGATCACGGGGATACGGAAATGGTCCCTTCTGATTGTCTTCGGGTGCTGCCGAAGCGATTTCTCACAGTACCAAAGCAGGCTTTAGTTGCTTTGCTGAAGGATGTTCAGTTCGCGGCTAAGTACGTAGGCTAGCTGATATATACAGTTTCAATTAAAACAGTTTTATGTAATTATGTGAGAAAAATGTATGCATACCGTGAGGTGGTTGTTCATTTCATTCCATTTCAAGGATATCATAGTATTAGCATGTTTTTGTATCTTACAAAAATGCAAGTGGTTCATTTTCATGATAACTTCATTTGACCACCATGCAAATTCAGCGTTTTCCAGAATTTAGTTGGTTGATGCCGTCTACATCTACATATGCTATTTTAAAAAATAAACTATTTGTATATTTTAGCCGGCGCGATGAAGTGTTGACCAATTTCTGTGATCTGTGCCTAAATCAACGGGTGCTCGTTCTGCCGACCAGTGAGCTGCATGAAGTCCCGCTGGAAGTGGAAATCCTGATACCGACGACAACTGCTACAGCAGCTAGTAGTGGTGGAACCGGTGGTGCCTCGGTGAATGGTGCCACCCCTGCAAAAACTGTGACTGTGAATGTTGCCAATGAATTGCTCAAACTGCTGGCGTCACTGGGTACTGGCTCGGCCAATTCTTCCTTTTCCTCTTCTACTATTTCATCTTCTTCTCCCTTGTCTTCCCCTTCTTCTCCTTCTACCGGATCTTCCGGTCCCGCCAGCCCACCGGGACTCCCCGTCGTCGGAAATCCTTCTCCTGTGAATGAGCTTAACTTAATGCCAATGCGGGCTTTGCCGGATCCCGGCGACAGTTTCCCTGTCCGGGTCTCCTTTGCCCAGTCGCCCGGCTGTTTCTGGGTTCAGCCGCTCCACCTGTCCAAGGCCCTGGAATCGCTCAATGATCAGCTCACTGCCGTTGTTGCTCAAGTTCTGGGTCAAAGGTCAGAGAATTCCGCACACAGTTCAGTAACTCCCGTTCGACCGGGACAGTTCTGTGCTGCCATGGTATACGAGGGCGCCGAGCAGCCCCGGCCGACCCTGTGGGCCCGCGGATTTGTGCTGCGGATTGGCGGCGAGTGCCAGGAGTTTGCGGAGATCTTTTTTGTGGACTATGCTGAAGTTCACGTTCTCCCCGTTTCCAGACTGCTCCCGCTGCAGTCGCCAGAGTTTTCGCCGTTTGCTGAGATGCCCATGCTGGCCATCAAGTGTTCACTGCAGGGTAAGCTGCGGTTGTCGTAACTTGTAAGAGAAAGTTTTTTGCATTAACTATACCGTACTGTTTTTTCTGTTAAGGTTAAAGTTAAGTTATTTTTGTCCTGTTGAGGGGTGCCTTTAGTATCATGATGTGTGGTTGCTTAAAGTATTCTTACTTGCAATGTAGGCTTAGGAGTACTTAAGTGGTCTTCTTCTGAAACTTGGGGTAATAAAAATTATTTTAAATGAATAGGTTCTTTCCTAGAAGCTGCATATATTTCAATTTTCTGCTGACTCTCAGGCGACTACTGTTATTTCTTACTTAGTGATGCCGATTGCCTACAAATTGAGTTTATTTGTAAAGTTTTTGATGCTGAGCCGTTGACGATTTCCATATCTACGTATATACTACTGAAATGCTAGCGCTGTTTAGTTTTATCTACGATCGGCTTCGTCCAGGTGGGACGGGTCGCCCCCGTTTTGCGATTCCAAAAGAAAATTTTATTGTAAATCTGGCAAGTGGGCTTTTAAAAATTTCTCTTCAGAGCCTGGGCAGCCTGGGCTTTTTTTACTGGGGGGGGGGGTGGGGGCATAGGTGTGTTGGGGGGGGGGGTGGGGGCATAGGTGTGTTAGGGGGTGGGGTGGGGGGGGCCCTCCCCCCAAATGGAGGGTTCGCCAACCCTCCCCCCTAAAAATTTTTTCCTACCCCTCCCTCCAAATCAATTTTTTCAGACCCCTCCCCCCTAAAAATTTTCAAACCCCTACCTAAATTTTTGAAAATTTTTAGGTGAAAATTCGAAATTTTTCCAAAAAATTACAAAAATTAGCGAAAATTTGCTAGAATTCGCTTAATTAAGCTAAAAACCGTTAAAAATAGCTGTAAATTGAGAAAATTTTTCAATTTTTTAACGAAAAACCGACTTTTTTCGAAATTTTTCACCGACCCCCCCCCCCCTAGAAAATTTTTCTTACCCCTCCCCCCAAATCGACTTTTCGCGACCCCCCCTCCCCCTTTTTTCGCCAAACCCCCTCCCTACTTTTTTCTGAACCCCCACCCCCACTTTTTTCGCCAGCCACACCTATGGGTGGGGGGGGGGCGCCTAGAAAAAACTTTTTTCGCCTAGAAAAAGCCCAGAGAGCCACTTTTGAAGCGTTGAACTACCCTCCTTTCTTATTCAAAATATTGGATACGCCGATGCCTGATGCCAACTACCGACATTCCTCCGATTGTAATTCTTTTCTAATTGGTCGTATGCATTGTGTTTTGTGTTTTGTTGTTGCAGGTGTGAAGCCGGCCTTCGGTGAGTGTGACTGGCCAGCGGTGACCTGTGAAGCCTTTGCCAGCGCCGTCCTCACCGTGTCCTTCTCGGCCCAGGTCCACTGTCGGGCTCTGACGGAGGTCAACGCCTTCGCTGTGTCAACCGCTCCTGGCCGAGCCTCTTCTCCCACTGGAGGTGGAGGTGGGGGTGGTGGGGCGTCTTCTCCCACCTGCATTCGTCAAATCCAGCTGCCCCATCTTCACGTTTCCCTGAGAGAGCTCTCGTCGGCTTCCCCGCCGTCGACCTCTGTACTCTCATCTCCGGCCAGCGGTGGTCTGGACATTGTAGACTTGCTTGTCAAGTCGGGTCACGTGGTTCGTGCTGCCAGCTGCTCGCCCCCGCCTTAATCCCCTCCCCCTCTATTCTGTGTACCTGCGGTACCCCTTCTTTCAATGGCTGTAGGACCTGTTGTGCCTTGAACTGTACTGAACTGTGTACTGGTGGTTTTGTTTATCTTCACTACAATTTCTCTTATGCATGTTTTTCGGTTACTGTACTGTCTTCTGACTTTGCGCTGTTTTTTTGCTAACTTTAACTTTGATTGATTGTGTAAGGTACGTTTCCATGTAGATGGTTTTTGGAGTTCCCTACTGCTTATTTTACGAAAAAACCATCCTTTGGTTGGGTGGAGGAATTATTCATTTTCTTCATCTTCCTCTGTATAAATGTTTCAGTTTGGTTCTTTCATATTGGGTGTCAGTTTTGAGGGTGTCATTCAGGAAAATCCTTGTCGCACGATTGGTCATACTAATTCAACCACCGTTATTCCGAGTTTGAAACTAATCAGGAAAATTACTGATTTTATATTTTAAGATCTAAGACTTGATCGGGGAATCTTGACTTTCGAAATTCTAAGGTACAGTCTACGTATACGTTTTCAGTGTTTCAAATTGGCTACTTTTGTTTCAATGAAATTTGTAGTTAGTTTGTATATACTACGTACGTTGGTCGATCTTGTCTTATCTTGTCAGTTCAGTCGTTCGTTTGCTCCAATTTGTTTTCTTATTTTTATCCATACCTATCTTATAGTATATACCTACGTATTCATATATCGGACATACGTATTTATTTAAAAGGGTGGTTGGTTTGGGTTTCAGTGATTGATTTGATTTGTACTGTCGTTGAGATAGTATTGGATCGTAAATTGCAGTAGTTAAAGAATGATCTGTCGTATATTGTTGCCAAAGGGCGCGTATAAGTGCTAAACCATGTCATGATATTGTGATGCAAAATGTTCCTATTCCAATTTATTTTATGTTTTTGGTGATGTTTATGTTATTGTTTATCTGTTTAAAGTAGTTTTCACTGGCTTAAGCGAACGAAGATAGTATTGAAGTTTAGCATAGTTCACTTTTGTTCAAGAACTGTTGATCTGAAATGCTTTTGTATAATATTATATCAAAGTTTCGAAAGTTCTTTTACTGTTACTACATCCAGTTAGGTGTTGGATCGCAATACAGTTTGGTGGACATGATTCTGTTGCATGTAGTACTTGATTTGATGCTAGTCCTGTTGTGTGAGATTCGTCTGAAATGCATACTACGTATATACGTATTTACTACATTTACAGTAATTTTTATGTTTTTTGTTGTGTATTTTGCTTTTTCTGTCTTCCTCATGTAAGCTGTTAAACTGGTTGCCAATGTTTATCTTTTGATGGTACTGTTGATGGTTGCTTCCTTCCGTTTTACGTAATTTTACGTAAAACTGTATTGCATTGTTGTTTTGTTTCCAGTTGATTGCATCCGCATGTGCGCATAATTTTTGTAATCTGCACTGTTGGGGAGGGGGCGTTTAACCTGGGGGCCAGTATTATCAAAATTGGGCTGAGTTCAACCCGGGTTGGACCCATTTTCGGGTTCAACCCTAATATTTTAGGGTTGGCTAAACCCCTGTGCTCAACCCAATGTTATCAAATATTTTGGGGTTGACTTATTTTTGCCAACGTTAATTCTGTTCTAACTCAACCTAGATTTTAAACCCAACCCGGGTTTATTCAACCCTGTTTTGATAACATTGGGTCGAAGCGTTCAACCCCAGTCTCAATCCGAATTGCGGTTCCAAACCGTTGAATTATAGGATAAAGGATCCAGGCTAATTCTTGGAATAAGATTTTTGGGAGACCGAATTCCTGTTGAGATATATAAGAGATACGAAAGATTTATGTTTTGATATGAAGTTGGTTTTTTGACCGCTCACTGTAGCACTGTTAGAAGAGTGGAAAGAATCTGTATATCTGATATTATTTGAAACAGTTATGCATTTTGTTTTGCCTTATGTATGTTTCTGGCAAGAGTACATAATAGATAAGAGTAAGAAACTCTTACGCTAGCATGTACAAATTATGTAAGGTATGCTCGGTTCATTAACTCGGGACCCCCCCCCCCCCGAAACTTCCGGGGGGGGGGGGTCCCACTTTGCACTAACTACACGCTTTCATATAAGCGTGTGTCTGCTCGCTGATTGGCCCGTTAGCCTTAAGGCTTATTGTAGGCAATTTATTAGTTATTTTAATTAATTAATTATAACTTTAATCAGGTTAATGCAATTAAAAAACTAATTCGACAACTTTGTAGCATTTTTTCTGCTCTTTCCAATGATATAAAAATTGTTGCAGATTACTTTCCTTCGAATTTTTGTATTATGCAACAATTTTTATATCATTGGAAAGAGCAGAAAAAATGCTACAAAGTTGTCGAATTAGTTTTTTAATTGCATTAACCTAATTAAAGTAATAATTAATTAATTAAAATAACTAATAAATTACCTACCATAAGCCTTAGGCTAACGGGCCAATCCCAATCAGCGAGCAGACACACGCTTATATGAAAGCGTGTAGTTAGTGCAAAGTGGGACCCCCCCCCCAGAAGTTTCGGGGGGGGGGGGTCCCGAGTTAACGAACCGAGCATACCTTACATAAATTGTACATGCTAGCGTAAGAGTTTCTTACTCTTATCTATTATGTACTCTTGGTTTCTGGTACATATGCATATTTCAAGTTAAGTTTGTTTTTTGGTTTTTGCTACATGTAAACATAATACGTGCTATGTATGTTGCATTGATTTAATCTGAATCTGTTCGTATATTAAACCGTTTAATAGTAGTTCTTTGCAATACCTCGTGTGGCAGTGAGCGTGGAGATAAGAAGGGAGTGACAAGCGGCCGTCAAGTTTTGCAAGTTAACGGCTGGAGCCCTCCCTTATCAGTGTGAGTAGTAGATCAATCAGATTCGCTCGACAGAATGTGTACCGGGCTGCTGATTTGTGTTGAGGTGAGTTGATAGTAGTGTTGTTCTCAGGCCCAATTTTTCGAGGACCACCCACCCCAGCTTCCGACGCCGGCCGCTGTGTCTGCCCTTACCATTTTTACCCAGCTATCCGAAATAGAAGCAAAATTATAAGATATTTGATAGTTTTCAAGATGCGTAACGACTAGTTTAAGCTAATAGTTCGCAACAACTATCGACGGCCGTCCTTCTTGGCCGGCGGCCACCGGCCATCCGGTCTGGACAGGGCCGGTGCACAACACTAGTTGATAGCGTGAAGAGCTGGGTTTACGACCTGAGGAATAACAGCAAGCACGGCGTTGTTTCACAGTCATTACTTAGCTTTGTTTAACATTATCGGCACGCTAACGGCTGACACCCATTTACCCGCAAATTCGTACCCAGCCTAAACCTAGGTGCGCTCAGCCGCCCTATTTTAGTGCGTTGAAGGTCGACATCGACAACACAAGCATTGCGTGTGTGTATTTTGCGTCTGTTTGGGTCTTTACAACAAGCATAGCTGGCGAATTTGATTCACTGGTTTCCAATTGGGGGGGGGGGGGTCAGCCGAAGATGGGGTGTGCAGGAGATGTATCACACCAAGAGGACATGAGTATGTCAATCGTCACACTATGTAGTGAGAGACAAAAGTGTGAGATGTTGATGTTGATCAAAAGTGATGTTCGCTGTCGGGTTACCCCCTCTCCAAATTTACCCCTCTCACTCCGCCCGGGCACGGGGGTACGCTTACTTACTCGCTCTATGTTTACGTGCTTAAGCCCGAAAACACAAGCAGTACGTGCGTGTAATTTGTGCCTGATTGGAATCTTAGAACACAAACATAGCGGTTGGTTGGATTTACTTTGTTTACTGGGAGGGGGACCAATTTGGGGAGGGGTGGTTAGCGACCAGAGCATTAGTTTTTGCTTTGATAACACAGAGCTAGCCAGCCGTCACACTCTTACGTATATAGTATGCACTCTTGAACCTGGTCACACTTATAAGACAACTAACAGTAAGTGCCGGTCCTAGTACCCGACCGTTATCTCCGATTAAACCCCATCCGCCCAGAAAACTTGTTAGCGGCACAACTATTAAGTAGATAGTTGAACCGTTATGTAAGTACGAAATGGACCGATCTTGATCAGGGTCTAAATAATATGGCGGGTTTGATACGGAGCCTCGGGTTCGCTGCGGCCAATCTCAACACTAGACCCTACCCTATACGCCCTTGGACCTGCATTCACAATGCCGCTGTGAATGGCGCTGACACTACGAAGGCTAAGCTATAAACAATTTACAGACTTACTTTTACTTGAAACTCCCTCATGCACGTGTCAATTCTCCAAGTGTCTTTCTTAGACTGACCAGTGCTACACAGGGTTTTTTGCGTCCAGAAGTGCGTCTGGACGCAAAGTTTCTTATCTTGACGCAACGAAATTTTAACGGGACGCAAGCTAGACGCAACATTATTTCGTGAGAAAATTCACTTTTGTAAAAGTGAAAACTTTAAATGTTTCCAGTACCAATTTTTCCATATTTTCCAAAAATTTTCTCAGTTTCTGGGGGGCTCCAACGCTTTGTAATGTGTCAGTACTTGTTGAGTTATTAGTTGAGTTATCTACCTGTATCGATACATAACAGGTCAAAGCCCATTAGTAATAAAATTTGTAGCCGTAGCCGAATATCCAAATTTTTGGGATCCTGTAATGTAATGAGGTTCATACAATTGCATTAGCACAGTTTTTAAAGTCTAAATTTTGTTCTTGACTGGATTTTCACAACATTTTCAGCTTCTGGGGGTTAATCCCTTAATTACCAAAAGTCAACCAAATTTGTAGAGTATCCAATTTTTGGTTTGGTTGATTTAAAGCATTCTAGCGGAGTCATCGAAAGTTTGTCCTGAAGAAATTCAGGCATTAAAGGGTTAATCAATCGTATTCGTAACCAACGTTAATATTTCACTGTTTTTGCCTTTGATTAATACTGCACTACGCATCGCATGCACGCTCTTTGTTTATTGATACTGACTTCTCAAAATGAAAGCAACTCAAAATTCTATAATTTACAAATGTAATTTACACAAAAAATGCATTAGGTATTTTAGCTAAATGTATCTGATGACAAATTAATCTTTTTAATCATTTTCATTACGGATTTATCCGTAATTTCAAAAAAAATTCTCCAACTTCTGGGGGGCTCCGCCCCCCAGACCCCCCCGCTGCTTGTTTGTCATAATGTTTCCGGAATTCATTAGTTCTCACAGTTTTCGAAACAGGATTACTGCCTTTGTTTAGCTATTTAACTAATTCTTAATTAGTTTAACTATAACATCAAAACATCTGAATAATGTGTGTCAATAATATCAAAAATTGGTCATGATATGTGTTAGATACAACAGATGCGAATTAAATCGTTTTGAACATTTGCATTACGGATTTTTCCGTAATCGCAAAAAATTTTCTCAACTTCTGGGGGGCTCCGCCCCACAGACCCCCCGTCGTGTATATAGGGCATATTTCACATATTTTGTAATCGTGCATTACTGTTCAGTAGCATCACCGTTCTAAGTACTTTTTCATACGATTAAATTATGTTCCACTAAAGAAATAATCGGCATTTTTATAAAGAATACAATTTTTGCATATAAAACACGCTAAAACAATAATTTTACCTGGACGCAAAATTTCTTAACGGGACGCAACTTAAAATTAGCTGGACGCAAGGTTGACGCAAATCCGAAAACCAAAAAAAACCCTGGGCTACATAACCTTCTGACGGAGTGGAAGCATGTGTTTTCCCTTGAGTCGTTTAATTTTTCGGTGCCTTGAAATTATGTAAACCCAACCTGTTTTAATGCGGAATAATTTTAATCTAATCCGTTTAATTCAATTGGGAACTATCCGGTTTGGAAATCAGTCGATACTTTCAGTATCCTTTAGGACTCCCTCTCAATTGAATCCTTTTAAGAGCTTTGTCTTTAATTTGAGGATCCGGTGGTAGTTAAACACCACACACACACACACACACACACACACACACACACACACACACACACACACACACACACACACACACACACACACCACATTTTGATTCCTGCCCTGAAATTAAATATATAAAGTTAACTGTTTTCAATTCGAAATATAATGCTTGGTAGGAATTGAGGAAACTAGTTGCTTTTGACAAATTGAAGTTTGAGCAATGTGGAGCTGTCACATTCTGTGTTAGACTGTGCGGACTCGCTTTTTGTTCATTGCTTGGAATTGGAAGCTTAAGAAAGTCAAGAATCTGAAACTATGACTGAACTTTGAGTCAGCGGGTGCCGTCAATTTACGTAAATTTCAGATAAAATGTAGCTTAATCTGCGGCAGGTACTGAAGAAACTCGTTAAATGTGAGACATTTCCAGACAATGCAAACAGTATGGTACAACCATGGTGAAAGCACTGAAGCGAGGACAATAGAACAATGGAAAGGTGCTAAGTCTGGTGGTTTGACTTAATTTCGACTTGACTCAGTCAGTTCTGTGTTAGCTTTTGCTTTTACTGGCCGTCCAGTCCAGTTTACCTATAAAATTGGAAAATCTGAGGCGATTTGCAGATTTTGTTGAAAATGCTCCACCGTTTTTCTCGCTTCACTTAATAAAATTAAATGGTAAATTATATTTCTTATATAAAGTAGATTTTCATGTGTGAACTGGAACGTTTCGACATTGTGCAAATCTACAAAATGAAACTCATTAGTAGATCACCCGTTTATTATAGGCTTCATTAATTTTGTTTCTTGTATTTTGCTGATGAAAATGAGTTTCATTTGGTTGTTCTAGGATTTTGTCGACCTTGCAGGGAGGGCTACAAAAGAAATTGTGCTTTTTCCACTTTTTACTACCTCAGCCAATTGCTAAGTATATCCATTCTGGCTATTATTTTTCATAGTCTGCACGAAGGATGACGACCAAACCGAAATGACTTGAAGAAAGATTAACTTAAGACTTTTATTGCTCACAGATGGCTGAGAATGTTTGAGAATAATCTAACGGCTAACGGGAGAGAGTCTGTTTTTTCTCGCAGACACAAAGTCGGTATTGAAGTTTAATAAGTTTCATAAATTTTCTGTCTCAAACTTGCTTGATTTAGTGTCTTCACTCATTGCTCCTTTAAAGCTGGGTGGAGCTGTAATTTTAACGTTAGAATATTGTGTTGGCTTTCAGTGTGAATAGTGATTGGTGTTTGTAATTGTGCTTGGGGAAAGTTGGGGAAGAGGGTTTCAAGTTCAGCAGCCACAATTTGACCAGATGGAGTCAAATTGCTCACCTTCTTTCTCCGTTATCGGCATACATTAACTATGTACTTGTATTCCTGTACTCCAAGAATAAATTTGTAAAATTTTATTTTATTAAAATTTGCAATTTTATTATAGAAATTTCTAAAAATCTTCAATTTTTGGAAAAAATTTAATATTTTCCCGAGGCGATTTTCCCAAAAAATTAAACATTTTAGCTAAAGAATTCCGGCGAAGCCGGAAACTTTTTTGAAATTGTAATGTAAAAACCGTCTTTTTAGAGACCATTTTTTGGTATCCCTTGTCCCTGACGGCGATAGGGCTTGTACCTTGTCCGGATTGGAGGGCCTGCACCCCCAGACCCCCCCCCCCCCCGGTGTTAACCTATGGCTACTGGCATTGTTGATGATGCGTATGCGGCATCAATTGAGCCATTATTGATGACATTACGTCACGTTTGGGCACAAATGCTGCGGTTAGTACGCTCAGCTTGTCGCTGGGGTCAAATATGAGGGTCTAACAGCCATAATCTGAAAAATAGCGATTTTTCAAATTTTTCGAAATATGTTAAATTTCATATCAATCGAAAGCCTTCATTGTCTGGAACATTTTTTCTTTTTGGACCATAGCCCGGAAATGCCCCAAATTCAAGTTATTGGCCGTTAAATGATCATCGCGGTTAAGGCTTTCCAAGTTCCCAGCGCCGGTGCTACTCCTTAGAATCACTAAATAAAGCCATAACTTAGACCTTTCCCATTAAAAGTTACCCTAAATCCTTTGTTTATATACATCAGTTTTCAAACATACAATCGAATGAAGCTCCGTACTCAAGGATATTCAGGCGTAAGTTGCCTTTCTTTGCTGAGGAACCGTCGTTTTCACCCAGTACCAAATTGTATGCAATTAATAGCTGGTTCCTCGTACTGAACGAAACTACTTAAAATCTAAACTCAGCCTGCAGGACAGGACATATATATGTGACAAACTTTTGTGTGAAAATGATCCGAATCCGTGACCATAAAATTTTTTATGGTGGACCCACCTCCTTAAGTTAATTCCTGGTGCAATATGTTAATTTAATATACGTATGGTTTGCTCAGGAAGTTAGTGAGGACAGAGGCTGGAGGAACTAAATATCATGATACTTACCACCATTTTCGTGACTCCATGGACAACCCCTTTTCCTATTTAATGTATAACGCACCTCAACGTTTGAGTTGATTGCGGAGGAATGCAGAGGTACTCCGCTTTCGCAACTCAAAACACAAAACTTCAAACTTGTCTGTTGCCTGCCGGCAACAAATGTGTTTAGAGCATAGGCACGGTGCAGCGGTGCCAGAAATGTCCCCCCATAATTGTTCTGTACTTATCCGAGATTTTCAAGGAGTTGGCCAGTCAAGGGGGGAAACCCCTTTGAATGGAGCTGACGGGTGGTCAGGATCCAGTGAGTGTATCGTGACCACTTCTGCCCCGGCAGTAGCCTTGCCTATGCCTCGGGTAATTGCATTTGCAATTATTCAACGCCAGACTACGGACCCTGAGCAAAATGAGTCTGGCGTTACCCCTCAGCGCGAAAGCAACTGGGGTGTGGCACTATGGGAAAAAAATTTATTTTCACAAATATATGTTTTCTATGAGTTCAGTTTGATTGAGTTTAATTATATATCGGTTAAAATTCATTTTATCTATTAACTTGTAGGCTCTAGAAAAGTTGAAAAGCAAATTACAAGCTATTCAACTAAAATACCTTAAATATTTTATTAAAGGTAAAGCATTTACATACCTATGTAAAATTCACCTACAACATCTAAGTCATCTTTTCTGGTCAAGATAACTGTGCTGTGCGTGCAGGCACGTAGCCAGGGGGGGGGATGGGGGGACTTCCCCCCCCCCCCGAAATTGTGTTGCCCCCCAGGAATTTTTTCCTGCTATATGTGTAAAACGCCCATTTTTCAAAACATTTTCGCGCCTTCGGGGCGAAATAAGCGTATCGTACCGCTATAATACGTGTTTCGCGCTTCAAAAACGAGTACCAATTACTCTATTTGGTGTACTTTGACCATCTTCTGCATCATTTGGGTGCATGAACACGCACTGCGCCTTAAAAAATTATTGTAATTTCAACGAATAATCTGTAAAAATTCCACGAAGGTCACAAAATAGAAAAATTTCTCAGCTTCTGGGGCGCTCCGCCCCCCAGACCCCCCGAAAAAATTTTGCATTTCCCTCCCCGGAATTTGTTTCTGGCTACGCTAGTGGTGCTGTGTATGTGTTTCACGTCCTTTTTGAAGTCTTTAAAAGCGCTGAAGAAAATTTGTAAAACTATGTTGAAATATAGGTGTAATCCACTCAAAACTGTTAAAAGCATTGTGTGATTGTTAAATGCCTAATGGGGAAAGGATTACATGCTGACCATCATCATCATGCGAAAGTTTCCTCCTTACACGTAATAAATTTTAGTACATATGCATATGCGTATTTAAAAGCATTATTAGCTGGGGGAAAATCTAGCATGGGAGATAAGTGGCATACGACAGCGGCGCTTGTAGCCTAGTTATTGGTTTGGGTAAGCGAAAAGGGTTTATACCTGGATTCTTGTTAATGTTAACCGTAGTTTAGTTGTTTTTGGAAATGTAAATTAGTTTTTCTGGCGGCAGCAGCTGGCAGCTTGGTCAGTTGGAGTGGAGAAGAAGTGCAAATCATTGCACTCATGTATTAATTAGTATCCACCCTGCGCCTACGAGGGAACGAATTTCCTCCACAAGCGTATCAGCTAGTCAGTTACCTAAGTACAGTCATTGCTTCGTTGTATGAAGTCATTGGGCATTAAGAAAGTTAAAGTTTGACACAAAAATACAAAAACTGAGATCATTTACTTTTATACAACCTTTCAGTGATAGAATATAGAATGCTTGCTTACTTGCTTGCTTATATGGAGGCCTGAGCAGGACCCTCCGCTGTTCCAGAGATAGAGTTGACCATGATAGTCCATTGGTGCCTATCCATAGCAAGGTCGTGAGTATCGTCTTCCAATCGGATGACCAGGATCGATAGATACGATGGAGGGCCAGACAGGACAGGTCCTTCAGAATCGTCCTTTGCCACGTCAATCGGATACCGCCAGGAGGACGTTTCCAATGGGGAGGAGGTTCTGTCAGTAATATTTTAGCCTGCGCCTTTGCAATTCTTCAGAGCACAGCGACCCAGCTTGGATGCGGGTTATAACTTCCCAGTTAGTGACCCTGTCAAGGTAACTGATTTTAAGTATACGTCGCCAACAGCGGAATTCAAAGGCCTGAAGACGTGCAAGGTCGTTAACTTTAATTGGCCATGTTTCGCATGCGTACAGCAACACTGGTCGGACAGATGCCAGGTATACTTTCACCTTTGTTCGCAGGCTTATTCGGTCGTCTCTCCATAGGCAGTCAGTCATGGTTGAAAACACGTGTTCAGCCTTAGCGATTCTGGATCTAATTTCATGGGTAGGACTGCCATCGGCCCTGACAAAGCTGCCCAAGTAGCTGAATTCATCAACAGTGTCCAGCGCTTGACCCCGCAGGAGGATTGGGGTTTGATCAGCCGAGGCTGACCGAACAACCTTAGTCTTTTCCGCGCTAATCAGAAGACCAACGGTGGAAGCACAGTAGTCCATCCTGTCCATCATCAGATTTAGATCCGCAGGAGATTCGGCGAGCAGGGCGATGTCGTCTGCGTAGTCTAGATCGGTTAAGCCTTCGCCCTGACCTAGCCATACACCATTACAGCCCACCAGTGCTTTACGGAGCACCATATCTAGAACTAGGTTGAACAGTAGCGGTGACAACAAAGCCCCCTGTTTGACTCCTGTATTAACTGTGAATTGATCAGTCAGAGAAGTGCCTATTCGGACGGCACTCTTGCTTTGATCGTACATTTGTCTGATCAATGATATGATCTTGTAGGGCAAACCGTGATGAGTAAGGATTTCATACATGCGAGAACGGTCAATAGAATATAGAATGCAGTATAAATACAGTATCAGGAGTACATAATAGATAAGAGTAAGAAACTCTTACACTACTATATATGTACTGAACATGCTAGGCATGCTCGGTTCATTATGACTCGGGCCCCCCCGTGACTTCCGGGGAGGGTTCCACCTAACACTAATTACACGCTTTCGTATAAGCTTTCGTGTGTCTGCTCGCTGATAGGCCAATTAGCCCAAGGCTTACTGTAGGTAATTTATTAGTTATTTTAATTATAACTTTAATTGGTTTAATGCAATTAAAAAACTAATTCAATATTCTTTATAGCATTTTTTCTGCTCTTTCCAATGATATAAAAATTGTTGCACAATACAAAAATTCATAGGGATGTAATTTGCAACAATTTTTATATCATTGGAAAGAGCAGAAAAAATGCTATACCGTTGTCGAATTAGTTTTTTAATTGCATTAACCCAATTAAAGTTATAATTAATTAATTAAAATAATTAATAAATTGCCTACAGTAAGCCTTGGGCCAGAGTTGGTCAAGGGCCGGATTTTTGCTACCGCCCCGGCCCGCGGCCCGCAGAAGGGTACCCTCCCCGCCCCGCCCCGCGGCCCGCAGACAAGTGATACCCGCAAGATACCCACAAAATTTTTTGCCCTGCTCATGTGGAAAACTAAATTAAAACGGCAATTTTCATTTTATTAGGTATATCTGTTTTCCTGACATTCCAAAAAGTGGGATATTTTATGCTGGTGGTATCTTTTTGTGCAGTGCTTTTGTGGTGATTTTTTTGAAACGCTGTAACTTTCGCAATTTTCGGAGTTGGAAAGGGCTTTATACATAATTTTAAAGCTTATAACCTGTAGATTCCCATGATTGCCAAATTGGTTTTTCGGTCAAATTTCTAGGTTAAAGCAACGAATCCCAGCTAATAGGCATTGATAAAATGGCAATAGACCGCGTATCGATTGATTATAAATGAACGAAAGTTGTCCGTAGGATTTGGCAGTAATTTTGAAAAAACTGATTTCCTCGAAAATGGCCGTCACTATAGATAGCTCGAAGGTTGTAAAAGCAAAAATCTTCCTTTTGTACCCTCTTTCCATCCATAACAACCAATCTGATGTATCTACTATTTACTGAAAGTATAGTGTCAAAAACAGAAAATTTCTTGTCTTGTGACCTAAAAATGTGAGACTAGTTCCAGAATGTTAAAGAGCACCAAAACTGCATATTTGGAAAGTTTCATCTACGTTCAGAAAGAATTGAAGACTATAGATCTACATTTACACAAAAGGAAACCACCACCACCACCACCGTGACATCTAAAACTTGGAACAGGTACAGAAATAGGAACAGGAACGGATGGAATATGATTTCAGTAACAAGAGCAGGAACGAAATCGGATAAACTCCAGCAACCGAAATATGAAATTAAAAAGATCACAAGAGATCAGGGCCACAAGATATCCACATGATCTACTTTGATATTACCTTGTATGTAATGTCACTATGACTTTTCTTAATATGCGAATTTAGTTTAACAAATAAGATATTTATACATTGACCGACCACCCGCAAGCTCAAATATGCATTAAGGAGGAAATTATGGGTGTAAAATAGACCCCTGTTTGAAACTAGACTCCTGTTCCTGGTTCCTTTATCGCTGTTCCTGTGCCTATATTGTAGAGATGAGCATTTCGGCCCGACATCCATTTGTTAGCGGGCCGGGCCGGGCCGACATAATTTTATAACTGCGGGCCGGCGCGGGCCGAAACGGGCCGGATCGACTATAGAAAATGTTCTAAAATCGCTAAGATTAGCTACATAAATATCCACTCATTCTGGCTATTTTACAGCACAATTTAACATTTTGTAGCATAATTTAGCGTTTCCATATTGCAATAGAGCCTTTGAAATAATATTGTTAGTAAGATTTTGGAAATTTTCTTTTGGCGGGCCGGGCCGGGCCGAATCTTGGAGCGGGCCGGGCCGAAAAATTTTGTCAGCAGGCCGGGCCGGGCCGGGCCGAGCAAGATTTTGGAGCGGGCCGGGCCGGGCCGGGCCGAAAAAATCCGGCCAGTGCTCATCTCTCATTGGCTTTAGTTCGTAGTGACCTATTTTTAATCATAAACAAGAATATATACTTCTATCTCCAATCCGGCAACAGATTAATATTAAAAGCTCAATAAATATTTGTGAAAATTCATTCAACTAGATTCAGCTAAATTAATACATTTCTAGGCTTATTAAGCAAACGCCTCTAAACCTTGCAGACTCAGGAACTGAGTTGGATAAAAAGGCCGAAAATCTTACAGTATATAGTCACGCAAACATTTATAGTTTTATCGGGTCTGAAATCGCTGAAAGTATATATGAGTTGTGCCGACATGGCTGGTCCGCTCTTTTACCTAAGCAAAGCAGCACAGACGCACTATTACAGTTCAGAAAACTTTCAAAAGTAACTGGGAGGTGAAAATACAAATGCCGTATCTTCTGTTTAACTAGTAAATTTCGCTTAGTTTTAGACAAAAATAGTTAAAATTCTTAGGTTAGGCCCGCACAGATACTCGCGCGGGTAGTGCGGGTATTGAAATTTGGTGATACCCGCCCCGCCCCGCGGGCACCCGCGGCCTGCGACCAACTCTGCCTTGGGCTAATGGGCCATTCAGCGAGCAGACACATGCTTATATGAAAGCGTGTAATTAGTGTTAGGTAGGACCTCCCCGGAAGTTACGGGGGGTCCCGAGTTAATGAACCGAGCATGCCTAGCATGTTCAGTACATAGTAGTGTAATAGTTTCTTACTCTTATCTATTATGTATTCTTGACAGTATAAATATAGAATTTTGGGCGGTTTGTAATGTTTGCCGTTCATGATACTATCTATTACCTATAATACTTTATGATTTAATATTAACAGAAATTTTAGTAACCGCGGAGAAGTGTTACAGTAGCCGCAGAATGTTTTGTCAAACAAACTCTATTCTGTACTTATATACTATCAGGAGGAGGGACTTGGGCGGACCCCAGACCTTATATATATGTATAATATTCTGTATCTTCCATCGGGCAAAGCACACCTCTTCTTTAATTATCTCTTATTTTCAAATCTAGTTTGTTTGGGATGTCTGTTCCAGTTTTACAGCCTAAAAAGTGTATGTAGTATTTTTAGGAAAATTTGCCACGCTCGAATAGTAACAGAGGCTTAAGGGAAAAAGGCAATTGAAAAGCTCTAATAGAAGTGAGATTCTCTTTTTTTAGCTCTCCGCTGCGTTCTGAGCTGAGGCAAAAGTGAACCAATAAGGCAGAGCATTGGAATGTGGTTTTAATTTTGTGCCTGCCTCCAGGCCAGCTTTTCAATTATTTTGCGCCCTGCCCTAATTATTTTTTATTGCTCTGTGATCTAAATAATGTCTGTAATTCTAAGGCTACATTATCATGGGTCCTTACTTCTTCCCACCCTTTGCGTAGTATCCAGCAAGTTCAAAAGTGTCATACTGTCTATGAGGTCTGTCAAGTGACGACAAGCCAACTTTGTCTTACATTAAGCTGGAGCTTTAGCTTTAAAATTTCTCCCACACCAACATAATAATTTGCAAAATAATTTAGAATATAGTAGGGAACAGTTTACGTATAAGTCGGTCCACTTTGGCTAGTTTCTTAATTCTTGTACATAGTCATCCAGCAAAGCTAGGAGCATGCCAAACGTGTACACAAGGTGGCGAATTCTTAGACAAGACAATATTTGTAGTAGCGCTTTACACTGGTTTTATCTATTATTTTAGTAATTAGTAAGATTGATTTTGGCCTAAAATCTCAAGCGCGTCCACTTACCCTGCCTCAATTTATGGTTCGTTCTGGAAAAATGCCAAGATTTTTAGGATTATCCTAATCTAAAGTTTGTAGAAGTTCTGGTTTTTTGACTGAACAAAAGTCGGCCTTCTGGGGAAACACGCCCTTGATAAAATATTCTTTCCTTTTCTCAGAGGAGCTTATTCTTCATATTTGCTTCGCATAGACAGGTTAAACTGAGATAATAAGCTTGTCAAATTGTTGTCAGTTAAAAATTCATTAGACAAGCTTTGGCTTCAGAATTCCGCCCTTTCTTCTTGTATTCCATTTTATAATATATTGTTGTAAACGGTTACAATGCACTTCTGGTAGTTTAGTAAACGGTTACTGTAGCATAAAAATTGTTTTGTTTAATTAATTAATTAATAAAAATTAAGAAATGTTCGTTGGTTGACTATATATATGTTACGGGCAGATGAATAAATTGGACACTTCTGTAAGTGTCCAGACAGATAGATAAATTATGCATGTGCGCAGACAGATAGATAAATTCTTACAATTATCGCATTCTGTCCGGACAGATGAGTAAATTATCTATGTGTCCAGAACAAGGTTAGACAGATGCGTAAATGTTTAAACTAAGAACTATTAATGGAGAATATTTGTGTTTATAGGTGTTATTTAACTTCAGTATTATTCTTTACTTTATTTTAAATAGTTTATTCATAGTTCTAAAGCTTGTTATTATGTTTTATTAGCTTATGATTGATAAAAATTTAAAATGTCTTATTTGACTTTGTTAATTTTATGTATTATAACATTTTAGCATAAAACGTAAATATATATGTAATTTTATTTCTTGTTAGTGTCACCGTTGGTTTCCATTTTAAATTAAATTAAAATGACGACACCAAAATTTTATATTAGCTTATATATATTTTGTTAAATTTTAAGTCTGTTACTTTAAAAATCTGTTACTTGATTTAAATAATTTTATATAGAATCTATTAGATATCGTTCCAGTTACTGATCTAAAATGTTATAATACATAAAATTAACAAAGTCAAATAAGACATTTTAAATTTTTATCAATCATAAGCTAATAAAACATAATAACAAGCTTTAGAACTATGAATAAACTATTTAAAATAAAGTAAAGAATAATACCAAGAGTCCATAATTTATTCCTTAATATAGAAGATCTTCTTCTAATATCTTCTTATACATATATATAGTGCAATTATGCACTCTTGATAATACTGAAGTTAAATAACACCTATAAGCACAAATATTCTCCATTAATAGTTCTTAGCTTAAAAATTTACGCATCTGTCTAACCTTGTTCTGGACACATAGATAATTTACTCATCTGTCCGGACAGAATGCGATAATTGTAAGAATTTATCTATCTGTCTGCGCACATGCATAATTTATCTATCTGTCTAGACACTTTCAGAAGTGTCCAATTTATTCATCTGCCCGTAACATATATATATGTAATCTGCAGTCGTAGTTTCTAGGCCCTATACATAGTTAATAGATCAAAGCGTTAGGGTTGGGAATTGGCGTTTATTAAGTGGAAAGTTGGTATTCGAACCCGAGGTTAGTCGTTTCGCAGTAAGACCTACTTACTGCACCTTGTTTTCTGAGTACTCACCACAAAACCATTTAGTATCGCACCTCAGTTAGCAGCTAGCCGATATGATCTGCAAAATAACTGCTTGTTTACTACTAACTAATAACTAATACTAACTAACATTTCTAATAACTAATGCTAATAACTGTAACCATACCATACAATAGCACGCGGTCCGATTCGGGGGGGGGTCTATCCCGACTTCAACGAAGTGTCTATGCTTGAAAATTCCAAAAATTTAAATTTTTAGCAATTTTAAAATTTTTATGGAAATAGCTAAATTTTGCTCAAAAATGTGCAATTTTGTGTAAATTCGCTGAAAGATTTCCCTTTTTGTCTTCTTGTCGAAAGGGTCTACCCTTTTTCCTTTCTCGCTGAGGGTTCTGGCGGTTTTTGTCGGTCCGCGGGTCCACGGATGATGAATGCTACTGAGTGAGTACGGCACTCAATTGTGGGATCGGTCAGTGATTTTGAGTAATGCAGATCATGTTTACGCAAGCCGACAGCAGAGAGGTTGACGCTTGTCGGCCTGATTAATCTTGTCATATTGATTTTCAGTAGTTAACAAAGTCATAATCAGGGTTTGCTGATTTTCTTCAGTTTCAATTAGTTCTAAAGTATTACCTGTTGTCCTGTTAGTAATAATGTATGATTATTTGTGCAGAAAATCATGTTTGAAAATTAGGCAGAATGTGAGAGCTATCAGGTTTAAGCCTGACCGGGAACAGGAAGTTAATTTTTTGATGTTTGTCAACTAAAGGTCAGTCTTAGGTTCTTGCCAAAACCTTATCTTCCGTGATGTTTAACTTACAGTCAAATAGGTGGACTGGGGAAGCTGTGGGTTTGAGCTGGTGAAAGGAAAGAGTTAAGATGATTATTAACACTTTTAGCCTTCTTTGTTTGGCAACAGTGGGAAACTTTAACTGAAACTCTTTGCTTGCGCCCTTTCAGAGTTTGTTTTGCCAGAACTTCAGAAAGGGGAGGTTGAACCGGCCCTTTTTTGAATGCTTTTATTTGGACAGATGTGTTGAACGTAAGTTTTTAACGGGCCAAACTAGATTTCTAGGAAGGAACTTTTATGAAAAGGTGGTAGGCAACTTCTGTGGGTGCAATTTTGATGGTATCAAACAAATGTTCTTTTTGACTACAGTAAGACACAAGACGGAGTAAACTGGTGTTGACGTAGGTTTTACTTTCAGGAAACTTATTTTTGCATGTCTTAGCTCTATTTTAGAACTATTGTCCTCAACACTTTTGACGTAGGTCGACATAGATTTTTTGTGAAATTCAAATGAATGAGCAATGTACTTTTGAATTTTAGGTTAGATAACGGATTCTCAGGTTGACTCATCTCCGATTCATTTTTGCTCTTTCTTTTATTCCCATCCTCTTTGTTTCTGTTGGTGGGATTAGGAATTCTGTGGCTTAAATTTGACTCACTTTTATCAGTAGAAGTCGTCTACCTAATGGTTAAAAGTCGACGGCAAGACTTCCAGGCTTAATAAAAGGTAACTGGACAAATGCACGAAAGTCTAGCATCTATGATCAGTTGGATCATGCTGTGCTGAAAATGAACACTGTCGCTGTTAACAGAAATGCATGTCTTTATTGGATACTTAGTTTTTTCTTGGACTGTCTGAAAGGCTGAGTTCCAGATGCTAGGAGGGAGAGGCTAGAGTTGGTTTTGCAGAGCTGCTGGGTACGATGAGTGGGCGGCAGTGGACTTCACCGAACTTGCAGTCGACTGACCTAGCTATAGAAATGGGCGGCCGGCCGGTTAGAGGTTGGCTTGCCGGTCTGCGGATGCTGGCCTAAAATTTGCCGGCCGTTTTAGGAATCATAACCTTTGCAGACGGCATTTTAACAAAGGCCGAAGAACGACTTTTGCTCAGCGTGTTGACAGCTTTCAAAGAGCAGAGATTGTAGGTTTTAGAGCAGAGATTGTAGGAGCAGAGATTGTAGATATGAAATCTTAAGAAAGGAAATCTTAAGATAGCAGGTCGGCCAAATTCAAATAGCCAGTCCGGCCGTGGCACGGTCACCGGACAGCACGGCCCCACTACAGAACCGTGAAATTTAGTATTGTTAGATATATATTCTGATATAGATTGGCATCTATGTACGTATTTGTTTTTTACGTCCAGATTTTGTGGCCGCTGCAACTCCAAATTTTGCTCGTTTGCCTTGTCAGGTGTTGTTTTAAGCTTTTGACAGCGCATCAAGTAGTTACAAATTAACACTGGTTTTCGCCCTAACCGTGCAGAGACGTACTATTTCTGAGTTGTTGGTTTGGCAAAACTGGACGGGCACTTCAGCCTCATCTTGGCACGCATAGTTTCTGAAGTGCAACTTAATGATTTTTGCTGCTCTAACATTTGTCACTTGAAGGCATGTAAAAATTAGCACTCTTTGGTTTTGGTTCCAGGTGCCCTTGTTACTATATGCAGCTGTTTCTAAGTTAAATATGAAATTGAATTAATGCCTTGTCCTAGCTTTAATTGAGCATTAAATGAAGGTACAACAACTCAATTCTTGCATAGAAAGTTTATATATTTGTTTCAGGTTTAAGTTAAAGTTTACAGTTTTAAAAATTTTAGTGTCGAACCCTGTGTCGGTCCACTTTTATACTTCTTGGAAATTTTTTATCCTTGGCCCTTCTTCGGGACGACTTGTATCTTGTCCGGGTCGCGGGGGTGGCTAGTACCACACTTGCTGCAAATTCCTGCACGTTTGCTTATGCATAAAGCCAATGTTTATATGTATATTGCTCAAATATTCAAAAATGTTTCGATTTTTGCGAAATCTGAGTTCGGCGAAAGTCGCAATAAAATATCAATGGGGACCAAAAACGGTTCTAAATCTGCGCTTCTAAAGTTGAAAGTGTAACTATAACTTGTCAAAAGCAGTACAGAGTTAAAAGTTCTTTCCTTGGACGTCGATAAAGTTTACAAGTACGCTTATCACATGATATTTTATTGTGGAATTTCTAGTAAGCTAATAACGTGGTGATTTGGCAACCACAATATCCATCATCTAGCCGTTATGCACTCTTATCAGCACACCTAGTAAGGTAATCAAATAGGTAGACTAATTTTAGGTGTCGGAATGGAAATTGCATGGAAACCCCCCCCCCCTCTGTTCCCAGGAAATTAGAAAAGTATATTTTAATATTGAATATAAAGTTAATAAGGTTTATTCTGGGAAGCATCGAAAGCTCTATTCCTACAGGGCTTGGGCGGAAGCCTAACAGCTGATTGAGTTTTTCCTCCAGCAAAAATAGGGCCCGTTCTATAAATGCGATAATGTTCAGTCCATTTCCCAGTATTTTTCCTGCTAATTGTGAATGAAAACTGATAAAAGAGAAGAGATATTTAACTTGTTTGTGTGAAATTTGAAGCTACACAGCCTGTTCAGTGAAAGGCTTGGTCGCTCTCTACTTGAGCTTCCTTATTTGTCCTAGCGATTTTAGTCTAAAGTCACTCTTAAGTAGGCTTATGTAGCTGCCGGTCTGTTTATCAGATCAGAACTGCATTAATGGTAAAGAAAAAGGTAAAGGTAATTCTCCTAGTCTTGTTACGGTCTAGGGATGGACGGTGCTCATCTCCGGATACACAGCCATTGAGTCATGAGTGTCACTTTGAATGATGACTACAACCGTGGAGAAGGGTCCTAAGGCAGATGCCCTACACGGTCTTCTGTGACCTTCCCACATAAGTGGTACCCATTTACCTACCAATTAGGGATGGATAGCTGGGTTGGCTCGAGCTCACGGCGAACCGATATAGGCCCAGTCCCTTGCTCAATTGGATTTGAGAAAGCGTTGTAGCTGTTGGGACTCGAAACACCGACTATCGGATAAATGTCGGGCGCCCTAGATCACTCGGCTTCTCGGCCGAGTTAGTTAATGTAAAGCTGGTTATCTGGGTTAGTGATTGGATATAATGTAACTGTATCAGTGAATGGTAATTGCTTTAAAAGCTGAGGGAAGAGGTAAATTGCCACCTCCCTTTAGTTTGCATTGTATAAGCTGATGCTGAATTAACACTGAAGTGATCAAACTGCCTGGAATCACTCATTCAAAAGGTTCAATTTTAATCAGAACCAAATGCTATGAACGCTTACAACTGGGGCTAATTCGCCATTGCGGCTTTAGTGTGTCTTCTAGTAAAATAAGAAAAACTATCTAAAACTATTATTCCAATAATTTTTTTAAATTTTTAAAACGTCAACAATTTTTTCACCTTCAATTTAGAATTTTTGCTCTATCTGGCGAGAAGACTTTCAAGTTTTCTTGAGTAGTTGAGCCTCATAACTTTTCTAGGTTGTTGACTTCTTTCTTGCTTTATTATTGTTGCTCCCACTTGTCCCAAAGATAATTATGAGGTCCTTATCGTTGAATTTTTGTGGCTCACGCCTTCTACTCAAGTGTAAATTTGTGAATTAACTTATAGGGCTTGTAGGTCAATCTAGGCCATGTTGGACCCCTCCCTACATTAAATTCTGATATAGGGAAACTGGACTAGTAAAAGGAGGGCTGCGATTCTATCCAATTAGGTTTTCTTCAGTAAACATCATGGCTAGTCATTTTTCTGACTTTAAGCTTTTTTGACCTAAATTGGATTCTGATGGATGGATTTGGTGGGAAGGTGACCAGATCAGAGGGGAAAATCTGATTATCTGCCAAAGGCTGTTAGCTTAGGGCACTGCCAACAGTTAGACATTTTAGGCTAGTCCTTTTAGTGGTGCTTTCTTTTTTCTCTGAAACTTGTTTTCACTGCGGTTTCGAAAAAGGTACGGAATTTAGGATGGTGATTTCTTTGGAAGTAAATAAAAAACAAAGGATGGTTCTGGAATTGGATAAAAGCGGAATTGGCTCCTCTTCACTAATGTCTCTGTCTCAGCTCAGCACTAAAGTCTCTCTGTCTGTTTCATTGTAAGATTAATGTTTGAATTTAACACTGGTTGGGTTCCTCCTTCCTTTGTGGAACGGCCAGTCTTGCCTTTGTGCTCCCCTTTTTTCCTCCCCCTTCGAAAGCTCTGGAAGGCTATAGCTGTCACTTTTTATATCGTCAATGACAAATGCGTACAGTTTAGTGAGTTTATGTAGTCAGTGATAATTTATTCCCACTGTTTGAGAGAACCGTGAAGAAATAAATCACTCCTGCTTTTTTCTGTTCCTCAATTTATTTTAATGTTTATTTGTTTAGTCCAATTTCAGCTTTCTTCCTTGCAACTAGATCTTTTATTTTCCAACACATTTTCATTGTTTCCAAAAAGCTAACGGGCTGTAATCGTATATAGACCCTTTGCCAAAAACGGCATTTTGTATTTTATTATACGCATAATATATGAACGACTCCTTTGACCAAAAGACGGACACCTTTATTATTTATCATATGTAGTCGTAGTCCGGTATGTAATTCAGCTCAATTCTGAACTGAACTAGTCCGCCGGTATGAGTTACACATTGGGCTAATTCATTATGTCACTAGCATCATTAGAGTGTTTATAATGCTATTACCAAGAGTTAAGTTCTTGATATGAAACACCAGCTTTTGACGATGCAAAAGTGTGGGATTTCTAAAATTTTTATGACAAACTTCATATCTTTTTGGAAGGAAGAGGTGAAATCTTTTGAAAATATCAGCTGAATAGTTTTTGCTTATTAGAAGTTGCTGTAGTCATAATAATTTAATGTAGTTTATTTTTAATTGTTTATAATGGTCAGTGAATTATAGAAAATACTTTTTATTTTTAATAAACTTTTCGCCATGCCGAACAAATACATATTTTGTAATTATATATAGTATTTTATATTATTTCCAGTTTATAAAGCTAACGCATAATCTAATCTGTTCCTATACGACTTCTCATCATTATGTCGCATAAATTTTAGTTCGTGTGAAACTTTCGGTTTTGCGTCAAACTGAGTAAAATATTTGGTGCCCTGCCTTATCAGCTAAGGTTCGTCTGAGAACGGGCGAAAGGTATGCTTAATCTAAAAATATTAACCATTTTTTCTGTTTGCCGTACCTCGAGCATAATTGTATACTTGAGAGTGCGGAATAGGTAGTCTAGAATGGTTAGAGAGCTTCAAATTAATGCGAACGTCATTAGGAATAATGAAGAGAATTTTTCTTTGAACAGGCCAGAGTTAGTGACAACTTCATCTTGCAAGTTTGCTCAGCAAAGTGTTTTCTATTCCGATGAACTTTGACCATTTACTCAAGTTTTTCACAGAAAAAAGTTGGAATAAGTTACATACATACGTCAGCTAGTAGCTGCATATATAATATTCACAAGAGAAAATAACTTGTAACGTGCGTAATTTCTAACTCAGAACATAACTGATTTATAATTGTTAATGTAGTTTTGATTCATTTAGATTCAGATTGAAAACATTCCTTACTGATCTTTGTACCATAAATTTAAAGTTTTGGAAAGGATGCGGTGGACAATATCAAACAGAATTAAACCAAACAGTCTTTCAAAGAATTTCATTGAAAAGTATCTAAAAATAATTTCAGTAATTCGACTACTTTGCCACATAGAAGGCAAAGATACGTATGTGCAATCACAGGAACTCTTAAATTTATTTTGTAGTGAACTGTGCCACATTAGCGTCCATTACTCTTGATGGTGCTCTTAATTTTTGGACACAGCATTTCTTAGGAACAGCTGGCTGACAAGAGGCGGAGAAACGAAGGTCACGGACAGAAACATCAGCTTTCAGCTTGCTCGCTGCGGCTGCAGAAGCTGATATTTATTTGCATTTCCTGCAATTAGGTTTGATATCTGATAGAACAGAGAACTCCCCTTACGTAACCAACTAACACTACATTATACGCATCTGAACACAATTACTTCCATATGGACGAATTTAATCTGCTAATTGAGCTAAAGCTACTGAAGCTTTCGCATTTAATGTTATCCATTTATGTGTGCGCCTTATGATCATTAACAAAGGAATTTGTTTTGCACCTAGTCTATCAAACTTCTATTTTTGAGCGGATGCAGGTTAATGTTCCTCTAAAGTCAGCAAAACAGTTGACTCCTAATTTTGTGACCTTTAGAAATAAGGGCAGGGATTTCCAGGTTTCAGGGTAGGGTTAAAATTTTCAAAAGGTGACCTACTTAGGTTTATTTTTGGTACTCAAATGTAATTTCTTCATATTATTTGGCTTAGTAAGTTAATAGTATGGAATGGACCAGAACTACAAGAATTCTAACTATTATTTGTAGCCTTTTGAGCGAGATTCGTGTATTCTGATCGGATCACTATTGCTCAATTAAGTGAAGCAGTCTTCAAGACATTTTTTACACAACTAACAGAAAACAAAGTTGCTGGCTGAATGCACATGCTGAGTATATTTGTATAAATCTGCTTTTGTTCCACTTCAGTTTCAGATGTCAGAAGTGTTCTATGCTTCCTGTGCATCCGTGTTTGCTTAAACTCTCAGCAGGCCAAAAGGTAGCATTTACCTACAACTTTTTTGCTGGCTTCTTCGATGGTAGACTTGGAGTATATCGTTAAAAACTTTAACATCTCCACCAGTGCATCTCCACTAGTGACGGCCCAATATTTGATGGCCGGACCGGCCGGTTTCTGTGCATATTTTGTCCTATTAGTCAAAAGCGAGGATATAAAATTTTTGATATTTTTGAAGGCAGTTGAGGAACAGGTCAAGGATACAGGCCTAGTACTAAGCGGTCTGTGTTTGACGGGCCGGCCTGCAGATCGGTCTGGACCAGGCGGATGAACAGCACAAATGTCCACTGACTGGCTAATTGCTGGTAAAGTGAACGAAACCTTTTTCTCAATTTCTTCGTGCACGATTTGAGCTAACTGCTAGCTGAATCGGTATCAAAGGGGCGCGCCTGCAATATATACATGCGACGAAGGAACATTTTTGGTTCTTGACTGTATACTAAGTTTGCCGCATGGAAAATAAAATTCTGCTTCATTTTTACTGATTATATACGTATAGCAGTAAGGTAGCAGTGGGTACATTTTATAGCAGTAGGTACGTGTAAAGAAATATTTTTAAATGTTTGAAATGTTTCAAACGGTTTTCTTTTTTTCTTATTGTGACTATGCAACTAAAATAAATGTAGCTTCAGTCAGACCACATTTTTTAAAATTAAAGCGCTCATTAAATTTAATTTTCATTACTTTGTGATAAATGTTTGCATTTCTATTTTCCTTTCTGTTTAGCTTAATTTTTGTATCATACATCATATTCTTCTGAGAATGTCACGCCTCCGCGCAGCCTCCATTGTCCTGAAGGTACCTCGCTCCATGATGCGAAAAGCCTACGGGATTCTATCGCCCTTTGTGGCTGCCAACGCCGCCGGTCGAAATCATCAGTTTATCAGTCTCCTCTGGCTTTTATTTATCTTTCTGTCCGGTCTGGTGCTGGGGGCGAACGGTCATATCAGGGTCCATTCGAGTCTCTCTCAACGGTTCATCTCCCGACACTATCAGTATGCCTTTTCCTGTATGGTATTCATTGAGGTAATCTATTGGATCTGGCAGATCTTCATTCGAGATAGGCTGAGACCGACCTGGCAAGACTTTAAGTGGCGGGTGTCCCAGGATTTTGGGGGGTTCATTTGTTGCACCGAGTTGCCTGAGTATAAACGGGATCATGTTCAGAATCATTTACTGTACGGGACTACGTTTGTGGCCATGCTGATTTCCCTGTACTTTGGGTGGACCTTTGCTCGTACAGTGCTCATACAGTTTTGTGACACGGGTCTGCAGACATTCACAAAAGGCGGGGATATGCAAAGCTATGCCATAATTGGAGATATACTGTATTCTATGGCGCTGATGCTGCACACCTGGCTACAGTTAATGGTAACATTCTATCATCGTAAAGGGGCAGTCAAAGCAACGCTGGACAAAATGTCAGCTCTAATGTGGATTATAGCCCTGAATTTTGTACTATACTTTCAAATTACAATGAAAGAGGCAATAGAGAATAAAAACTATCAACGCGACATCGCATCGGATGGCTTGCTGCCGGCGAATCAGCGATGCATGAATCAGACCAATTTTGAGTACTACGAAACTCACCATCATGAATGGATCCAACCGCTCGGTTATGCCCTCACTGTGGAGTTTGTCCTAACCTTGAACAGTAAGAAATGTGATGAAAGTTTGGGATATGTAAAGTTTAAATTTAAATCGAAGTCGAAAACCGAAATTGACAAAATAGAATTTTGGCTTAGTCTATTTCAGTTTTGATTTCCTTATTTTTTATATTTTTATTCCTAAATGTATAGTGCGTTTTAAAATTTCCATAGGACCTCTTCAGGAAAGAGTAGGGTTACAGTAGAGTTGAAGTTTAAGCTCGTTTAACTTTACTCTAGCTTGACATTCCTCTTAACTCTTCACGCATATTTAGCACCCTTGACTCGTAAACATGCCTTTCTCTGCGAAGCAGAGAGTGAAATCCGTTTAGTACCGATTCTTCGCATTTAAGTGACCCCCTTCATTTTATTAGTAATCTTATTCATTATTTCTAAGAAAGTACAAATTAGTATACAGAAAGAGAAAATTACGTTTATTTATAGCATTTCTGTTCCCAGATGTTGCTTATCAAGTTATCACAGTCATCAGTTCCAGTGTTTAACTCAATCTGTCATAATTAACGTTTGCTTTGATACTATTTATGCAATTCCTTTAAGCAACGTTCCCTAGTTAATTTGTTTGAAGCAAATAGTCAGACTTAAATGGACACTGTTATTAAATATAACGGTAAAGGTAAGCCCCGCAGAATTATCCTATCCTTGTCATGGTAGGGTCTAGGATGCCAGTGCTCATCCCCAAATATACAACGCTTTAGCCAGGAATGATGACATGTGGCCGAATAATGAGTGACTGCAACCGTGCGGGAGGGGGACCTCAAGGCAGATACCCTACACAGTCTTCACACTTTCCCTAAACTGCTGTTGACAACTTACAATTCTTTTTCAGCCGTCTTCTTCACTCTATGGTATCATGCGGAGCAGGATAGCTCTGTGAATGCCAAGGTGGTGTCGGTGGTTCATCCGGCGGAAAGTTTGACCTCAGTCACAAAGGAGAATGAGCTGACACCGCTCAGCATCCAGGTGGAAGAGATCCCAAAATCCCACTCAACCAATGGCGATATTAATTGGACGCCGTTACCTGAACATAGGCGGTATTTAGAGTAAATTTTGTAATTCATATTATTCATGTTATGAATTTTGAAGCTAGTTTTTGAAGCACAATAACACAAGTATAGGATTTGCGGTGCCACCTACATGCATACATTGTGTTGAATTTAACTATAGTAGTGACACATCTTAGTTTCGTTCGTTCTTTCATTTAGCATAGTATGTTGTCTGATCCAATTCAAATACTGCCTAAATACTGAACCGAAACTTTTACAAAATTTCAATGGTTTTGTTTATTTAGATTTTTATGCTTTATTTACTTATAGCTTTATTTTTAATTAATGTATATATCTGATATGTTCTCTTACAATTTCAGCATCTCTGAGCCAGCCCAGTACAACCATTCACCGTCACCGGCTGAAGACATCACTCCTAAACGACCAACTCAGCACAGTCGCCGCAGTGCTCGACAACCCGTCGGTTTTCAGCGTCGATTTCGCCGCACCGCTTCCGAATGGCGCCGGCAGTCGGTCAAGGCAACCAAAGATCCCGGCAACGTGCCCTGGCTGGGACTGCTGATCGGAACAGTACTCAGCGCTCCGCTGCTGGCCGTTTCCCTGTGGACCTACAAACGGTCCACTCAGTTGCACCACGCAGCGGGCAAGGTGGCCCGCTCGTCGGGTTTCGAGGACTCCGCCGCGGCTCACCACGGGACGCAGCCGGCGCAGAAGAAGGTCGTCGAACAGATCGATGAGAGTATTGTGGAGTATGCCCGACTGTACGAGATGGCCACCATGTTTACGCATTTTTTCATGTCCAGTCTGACCATTTCAGCCCTGTATTTTCTCAGTCACCTAAAACCCTCCAAACGACTTCAGCTACATGAGAAGATTGACATAGCCCTGCTACTGATCACCCTGTTTGGACTGATGACCCTGTCAGCCTTTGCCCTCTCCGCCATCGCATATCCCTGGGAACAGAGCGATTCCTCCGTGATTAAGCTCAAACTGGTCGTCGGATTCGAGGTGGTATCCAACGTGATTCAGGTCTTTCTGCAGACAATGTTCATCACTAAAGCCTTCTCCACCGAATCGACGCGGCACGATAAGACTAAGCTAAACATCGTGAACTGGAAGCTGGAAAGGCGACAGCTGGGAAAGCTGATCACGGAGATCTCCATGATCCTGGCGGCCTACAATCTGCTGATGTGGATCATAAACGCGTTCTACGAACGAAGACACTACTCCCTGATCCATCTGACGGCAACCCAGTTCTATCCCAGTGAGGCCTGGTTTGCCATGACTGAGATCACCTATCCGATGAGCATCTGCTTCCATTTTCACTGCATGATCTGTCTGATTGCGCTGATGAACAAATTTGCATCACAGTGGAACGCACCACCTCAGACACCGGAGTGTAGAACCTAAGCGTTGGAAGAGACACACTCATACCACCTGTTTATAACAAAAATGCTATAGTTTTTTACAGACCCTTTAGTTTTATGTGAAACATTCCTGTACAGTCTAGGGTTGAATTGTAATGTAATAAAGGGCAGTAGTTTACTTTGCTTTAGCTTGTAGTTGGTTAGTCCTGGTGCACTCCTAGAAATGTTCCAGTAAAAACTACAGGAATCACTTTTGTAGATGATAATACAAAAGCTTTTGTAGAATATACAGGTTAACTCTTGTAATTTCTACAGGTCATCCTTGGTAGTATTTACCGGATATACTTTGGTAGAATAGATTACAAGTTAGACTAGTACTCAATACAAATGAAACGTGTAGTTCCACTGGTTTACAGGTTTACTCTACAGGAAAGTACTCGATACGCTGATAACGCAGACTGGGTATATAAGGGCGACAGTGGTCATAATTTTTGAAGACTGATATTTTTTAATATTTCAAATTTTCAGGCTTTCAACAACCCGTGGGTGATTTTTTTGTAACGGCCGCTCCCTGCCGAAAATATTTTGGGAGCGGCCCCCCCGCACCTGACCCCTTTTCCATTAACAGGTCGCTCCAGTAAAATTTACAGGTTTTGTCTTGTAAAAACCACCGGTTTGGTATCTGATTAGGATTGCCAAAAAAGTTGAATAAAACTACAGGTTTCTTTAGTATTTTCTACAGGAAACTCCTGTAATAAAAACTACAGGTTTCCTTAGTAGTTTCTACAGGAAATTCCTGTACTTTTTACTATTCGAGGAACCGATAAAAATACAAAAGTTACTTTTGTGGAAAACACAGGGTCCGCTAGTGACTGACCGCACTGGAGCACTTTTGTAGAAAACTACAAGAATTCCTGTCGTTTCTCCAGGAGTCGTTTCAAGAGTATGTATGTATATGTATATGTTATATCAAGAGTACAAAATAACTAAGAGTTTGACAAGCGTCAAGCTCTTACCTAGTTATCAGGCTTGCGACATCATCTGCACGGTAACGGCTGATCCCCCCCCCCCAAAAAAATTAGACCAATCACTTCAAAGAAATTTGCAAACTACGTTTGTGTTCTAAAACTCAAAAACACAACTAGTCAGTTGGTTCAATGTGCGTCTGTTGTGAGCTTCAGCACTCAAACATAGCGTGCAAATTTCTTTGAAGATGGTTCTAATCTAATGTAATCTAGTCTAATCTATCCCCGTCTAATCGCCTTAATATGCCTCCTTCTGCATTTGCAGGTGAAAGGGGAAGTGCTGTCGTCGCTATTTCTTCATAGTTTATGCCCCCCCTCCTCATCTACAGAAGGAGGTATATTAAGGCGATTAGACGGGGATAGAAAATCAGCAGGGGTTAGAGTCTGGATATCCGGAGACTCGTTTAATAAGGCTATCCAGGCTGACTTGCCAGATTGCCAATAGCATATAACCAGTCCAAGAGTGCGTAATAACGAAGAGTGCGACAAGCGTTAAGCTCTTAGTTATTAGGCTTGCGACATCATCTGCACGATAACGGCTGACCCCATCACAAATTAGAGCCATTACTTCAAAGAAACTTGCAAGCTATGTTTGTGTTCTAAGGCTCAAAAGCACAACTTAGAGGCGGCTATCCTTATCGTTTGATAAGGATATTAGCGGCGTGGTATTCAGCACTGCCTTAATTTGGCAGACCAAGGTATAAAGAGCATCGTTGATCGCAACCCTAGCTAGGGCTAGACCCAACAGCAAATAAGCCACATGTAAGATTTTATTTCGCTTTACACTATTGATATTATTTGTGTTTGCAGGGTCGGCGTCTCCTTCGTTGATCAGGACTAAGGTAAGAGGGTGCATTTTCAGGCAGGGCAAAACGAGGATCCGGAGTAGGCAGTGGATTTTGCCATATATTGGGACGATTTCTGGCTACTTCCACCGGCATAAGTGACAGTGGACGCATGGTTGACACTCGAAGGTTAAATGGCCTACCAATGTCCCGAGTTTCCCATAGTTCGGGATGATTTCTGGCCACTTCCAGTGGCAGTAATGTCATCGGACGCCTAGTTGACGCATAAACATTATAGGGTAACCCAATAGGTGCATTGCTCCTTATCGTGGCGCGATTCCTGTACCTATTCCATTCAGCTGGCACTGTCGTTGGACGCACAGTGGTTGTCCGAGTATTACATGACGTTCTACCATGTCGATTTTCGTTTCTGAAATTTGCTGAAATAGAACTATTCCATATTAGAAATTATTAACGTTGTGTGCCTGTTGATGCACCGTGACAAATGTGAAGGAGTTAACTTCTGAAAAAGTGGGCTCTGAGACCTAAAGGCAAACATTTGTTTCCCAAAAGGGTTTCCCTTTAAACTGGAGAATTTATTTGTGGGATGACCGACCCTCTGCACGGGTAAGGAATATACAGCTGCACTGCATATACAAATAGAGAAAGTGAAATAACTTCGCCCAGCTTCCCATGTATACACATGGTCGTAACAAATTGGAAGGGTGTGGTTTCATTCAAACATTGTTACTATCTCTGTTTATTGTTGCAATGTTTGTCTTTGGGCCTTGTAACGATCTAATTTAAACTGGGTTCGATTTAGCCGTTTTTATGTTGCGTTAACAAACCAAGAGCTTCACTATGGTTGTCCGGTTACCAGCCAAACTCCTGATTCGGAAAATAGGTCATGGACTAAGCTGTTACTAATATCTAAAGCACTATGCAAAATAAACGAATAGCGCATAAGTTGTAAACATACACATTAGTCTGCCACCAAAGATTTGAGCTTGAATTCCTTAAACAGAAACATTTAGGCAAATCAGTCCTCATTGAATGCAGCACTAGCCCGGTATGAATTGTCTAGCAGGCATGTGCAGGGGGAAATTTTGGGGGGTGGGATGAACCGAAACAGGATTTTTTCGGCTTGTGCCCCAAAAACTGGAAAAATCCTGATTCTGGGGAGGGGGATGAGGTACCCCCCTCTGGGAGGGTTAACTTCAGGTTTGGGGGTTTCACCCCCACCAACCACATGTTTGTTGACTACTACTACTACTACTAGAGCGGCGTTGCATAAAAGTGAATAGTTTATATATTACTGTGAGCAGTTGGAGAAGATAGTTAAAGCTAGACTTGGACTACGACAAAAATGTTTCTAATGTTGCAGCTAGGCTGCAGCATGTTGAGCACATTCTAATGAATTCCGACATCCAAGTAGGGTTACAATTTAGATAGGATTAAAACTAAGAAATTCAAGATTGTATTCAACAGTTTCTTTCAAATAATTGTGTAAGCAATGATAAAGGCTTTTTTTGCATGGAACACTAATGAGATTTTACCTACCACGTTGAAGAATGGCCGTATACAATAGCTAAATTCTTCATTTTAGAACATCAGAACACCTCATTCGTTTAGAACTCATACTTTTCATAAATTATCTTTTCACTATGTTTTAATTCCTAGTTGTATTACCCGAGATTTGCAAGGAGTGGGCCGTCTTATGGGGGAACCGAACCTTATGGGATGGAGCCAACGGGTGAACGCGATGCCTTGAAGGCAGCCTGTTCACTTCTGCCCTTGCAGTACCCTTGATGACGAATCAGAATCAGATAATCAGATAGTGGTAGAACTGAGCCCAGTTCTTGGTGAGATAGGTTCAGGCACTACCCCTCCAAGCGAAAGCATTAGGGGTGTGGCATTAAGGGGGGGGGCTACGAATTTCAATAAAAGTTCGATGTTGGAAAATCTAGCTCGTCTTTTGCCACATAATAGTATTAGGTTTAGTGTAAAATAGTTTAAAGTTTGAAAGAATTCCGTGCAGCGTAGCGCCCTTTGGAGCCATCAGAACTTGGCGTTGTCGGTCCAAAGCTCGAAATGACACGTACACAAACTTCGCCTTGCCCTGATCGCTATGCGCAAGGTACCGTACCCAAATATTCCAGAAACAGTTCTGACATATAGTGCTTCGATACCGTGTAAAATAATCTCCAGACCATTGTATTCTTTTCTGTGCGATACAATCAAAGTGGGTGTTGTAGGTCTATAGGGAGATTAACTAACGTCTAATGAGCTGTGATTTTCCAAATGAATCCAACTTTGCTCCAATTAATACCCCAAGTATCTGTCTTAACTTTTGTAAAAATGCCGTGATTTCGTTAATCCCTGCGCTCGCACTGCTTGATTACATTATCGATATTGTCGCTGTTATTTGGTGCCATTTCCAAGACGTAAGTCAATTATATACTCCAACCTACTGTGGCAGAATCGGCAGAAACTGCGCATTACAGGCCATTGGGTGTACCACGATGTACAGAAAGCTAGGTCATTAAACCTTGCTCTTGGTTTAGCTCTTGGATCTGCGCTCCAAGCCAAGTTTAGAAATGCTAGATTGACTTCTCGAAGTATGGATGGTATGATATAGATCGCTCTAGTATGATCGCTCCAAAAAGCTCTAGGACAGTTGTAAGCGCATACTGAACGAAGGAAGCGTCATATCAAAAAACGGATTTTATATTCGAATTCAGCAGGTAAAATAACCTCTATAAGCACCTTTTCGGCAAAATCGGAGGCGAAAAAGTTTTTGACCCCATTTTTACTGCCCTTTTCATGCCTAAAAAATAAGGGTTATCTGTTAACAAAAAGTTTGCTAGCACACTAACCAGAAAACCAAATCCCTCGAAACTTACCCGCAGTTTGCCCCTTTTAGAGCCTAATAATTGGTAAAAAGCTGTGTGGTAGGCTGTGGCAATTTTATTAGATCGAAAACGGACTGACCTGTTATTGCTGAAGAAGCAAGCAATGCTCGAAGGCCGGAATTCTTTTAATATTTAGTAGTAACAAGAGTACATAATTAATAAGAGTGCGACAGCTGGCAGGCTCTATGTTATCAGCTCTCGAGCCATGCTCTGCGCGCTAACGGCCCCCCGCAATTGCGCAGTGGACCCCCGCAAATGAGTACCCAGTACGCAATTGCGTATGCTCACTTTTTTCTACCGCAAGCCACCGCAAATGTGATCTATCATTCGTCAATTGAAAAAATGATGGGTCTGTTTTGCGGGGGGGGGGGTTCGAATGATAGGTCACATTAGCGGGGGGGGTGCCTTCCAATAGAAAAAAGTGAGCATGCGCAATTGCGTACTGGGTACTCATTTGCAGGGGTTCCACTAGGTACGCAATTGCGGGGGGGCCGTTAGCGTGCAGAGCATGGCTCGAGAGCTGATAACATAGAGCCTGCCAACTGTAACACTCTCATTACTTATGTACTCTTGGTAGTAGTAACAATAAACATTCGTGGCAAAAGTGACAAAATCGGTCAAACCGTTAGTTCACCAGAGCTGAAAAAAGCGTTTTGAAAAAACCCGTTTTTCGAACTAATATTTGTACTTTGGCGTCCTGCCAAAACGATGTGAGAAATATTGTTGCCCACCTTAAATTTTTTTACTTGGTTATGTTGGCTAACGAGAGGCGAAAAAGTCGCTCTCTCTTACGATGTCATGGTATAGAAAATTCCAAATATGACAGCATCCAAACCGTATTTTGCTCGAAAAACTGCGTCACATGTCAGCTAATAACTAATACACTAATCATAATCACTTTTCTACTCTTGCTTTTATGCAACCGGCCTAGGATTTAATTATACTTTCGTAAAGATCAGAACTGAATTAAGTATTTTGTTCTGAGCTGATAAAGTAAAAACTTGAGTGTATAGTATAAGGTTTATAGTAAGGAAGGAGGCATAAATAGTGAAAATAAATCAATTCTTCATCATTTACTGTGACAGGGTTTTTGTAGTTTACCTGTATCTTCTACCACAATAAATATGATTATTAATCCAAGCAGCATATTCTATAATTAAAAATATATATAGACAGCGTAAAGACCAATACATATTTTTAATGAGAGCTTAGTTTTCCTGTTGAACACGTGAAAGCCAAAGTTAGAGTATGGATATGGAAGCAAAGTTTGGAGACAATATTTCAAAAAATGCTGACTTGTTTGAGCGAGTTCAATCTAAGTGACATCATCTCACCCGAAAATTTCAAATTAGGACTATAACTGTCATTGTCCTAGTGATGAGATGCTCAAAGGCTAAATTTGCTAAAGTTGTAAAGGGTGTTTCCATATATTAGCAAATTTTTGATATGACAGGTTATGAAGATACATACAGGCATAGGTTTAAAGTTCTATAAATCGCAGGAGACACTTAGATGTCACAAAACATTTTTTAGTGAACTAGTTAGATATTTACGTATTGGAATGACCTTTCTGCTGATATTTTTGCAACTCAATAAAAGAACGTACTAACGATATCGCAAGCATAAAATTCTCCGTGATGGTATTTGTGGTCGAGTATTGGTGCCTGGTTACAAGATGGTCTTACCCTACCACTGTCGCCTATTTCACATTATTTCGATGCACTATGTATCTGTCTGAATTATTTGAATGTAATACACGTGTTTATTCTATTTTAGTTATATGCTGACCATTGGTGATTTTTACATCTCATGTATTTAGGACATATCATAATTTACATCTCTGAAATGGCTCCAGGAAGTTGCTGAACTGTTAGATTGATCTATCCAAATCTACACCGATTCCAAATCTCTGGTTTACAGACTCAGAAATGTTCCTGCAAAAGCTGACACTCTCACGGAACACAGTACTAGGAGTCTGCTGTGTCCGTTGCTAGCGGCCGAGTCTAAGACTATTCGGCTAACCTGGATCCCTGGCCATCAAGCCGTGGCCGGAAATGATTGTGCGGATAAACTATACCTTTAAATCTGACCGCCTGGACAATATTCTCAATCCGCCGCCTCAAAATCTAGAGGCGCCCCTTAGTCGCTCGAATGCTCCATCCTGTCACAACCCGAATTGGCGGGTTTAGTCCAAATCTAAACTAGTATAAACATAGGATTAGACCGGTAGATTTATTGGAAAGGTAGCTATTAGAGCATAGTGTGATCTAACACTATACTAGGCAAATACGCATGTGCTGACTTGGTATGCTGCGAATAAATCGATCTTTCTCTGATGTGTCCCTTAATTTCTAACTATAACAGGTTATGGGTCCAGCCCACGCCTTTCCCAATCTTTGATTTTGCTCAAGTGGTACTTCGGTGGTTGCCGTACGAGCAACAATGGCGTGAGACCGAGGGACAGTTGCCTACGTGGTGGTTGGCGCATTTAATGGAAAGAATGCAAAGTTTTCAAAAGAACGAATTTTTGTCATTTATATACTGATTACTTGTATATGACATTGCTGTGCTTGGTTTCATGTTAATTACTTTGGAACGTCGCAGGGCATTTATGCATCGTTTACTGTAACAAAGTTTCCTGGGGGCCCCAGTGTGTAAAGGGCTGTTGTGCACAACGGACTACCGTGGTGGTAATGAATGGATTGAAAGATATCCCGGCTCGTGGAAACTCCAGACATGAATGGGTGGCATCGGGGTAGAATCTGAAAGTGCAGGTTCCCGTGCCATTGTGGAATATCAGTCAGTCAGATGTGCTAAGCTTAAGTATAAAGACTCTAATTACAGTAAGTCTCTAGATTTTACAGTATCTCTATGGTATTTTACAGTATCTCTATAGTATGCCTACAATAACCTAATTTATAGTGTGAAGTTGGCGATACTTGTATAAAAACAGTTGTACTGTAGTTTTGGGATGTATTTACAATAAGAGAGTTAATATTTTAAATAGCAGATGTTCAAAATTACAGTTTGACATGTTAACAATCAATCATTCTTTACTTGTGTGTAGGGTTGGCTTTATTGATTACTTTGGACTATATAAGTTCTGTTGAAAACCGGTTTAGTTCAGTTGTGCTGGGTTTGACAGTTTGAGTGGGTGCACTGTTCTGTAGGGTCCGCCATTATTTAGAGTCGTAGTGACAGTGCCTTTTATTTTGAGTGTCACTGTATCGTGAGTTTTTCTTATTGTTCTGAGTTATATCGCTAGTTTGTTTCGTTTATAGTAAAAACTAACTTTGTGTTTGGTTAATTTCACTAGGCTATCTGGAGGAGAAATTAGGGTTCTGACTTAGTTTTTACATCACACACCTTAGACCTGAACCTGCACTAGTCTTCTCAAATTGATTTGAAGTCCGTTCTTTATTTCGAGATTTATATGCGCACATAGGACCAAACTCCACACCATGGTAAATTATCGGACTGCGAAAATGGTGCATTTTATTGGGGTGGAATCCTTGTGATTTAGGAAATGTACTAATGAAAGAACATGAAGCTATCAGATTGATGAATTGAAAGAGAATGGCCAAAGTAAAAAGTGTAGGTCATAAAGAAACCGGGAACTGGGACACACAACGATAAAGCATCGTGACGCTGTGAAAGGAGAATGCAGCGAGCAAGTTAGAACAGTTTTGATCTTCAGTGGGAGCTACTGCTTATGCCTGCTTAGATGCTAAAGTGACAGCATAAACAGAAAACTACACTAAAATTCAAGTCAAGTTCATGTGAGGGACACCATGCTTGCCTTAATAGCTAAGTGGGAGTATTGGAAAAGCAGCTATTAGAGCACAGTGTGATCTAACACTATACTAGGCAAATACGTATGTGCTGACTTGGTATGCTGCGAATAAGTCGATCTTTCTCTGATGTGTCCCTTAATATCTAACTCTAAATCTAGTATAAACATAGGATTAGAGCGGTAGGTTCGCCTGACTGTACGTTCTGCCCCGGGACGACAGATCTACGGCATCCCCTCCTATTCTGCCAAAGGGGAGATTCTGCCCGCTTGCGGTTCCTGGGACCTGTGCCCTTCCTAGACGCGCTTTGGTCCTCTCCGGTGTAGGTTATTACCAACCTCAGGGGATGCGGCCGGCTACCAGCCGTCCGAGTCCATTCATCTCATCAAGAGTACATAATACATAAGAGTATGACAGCTGGCATACTCTATGTATTATCAGCTTGCACATCCTCTGCACGCTAACGGCTGACCCCCCCGCAAATTGGACCCCAGTGACCCCCCCCCCGCAAATTGGTACCCAGTCGAAACGGGGGTACGCTCACTCGCTCTATGCTTGTGTGCTAAAGCTCGAAAACACGAGCACTGCGTGCTCAAGTTTTGTGTCTGTTTCGAGCTTTAGAACACAAACATAGCGGCCAAAATTTTTTGAAGTGAAGGGTCCAATTTGCGGGGGGGTCAGCCGTTAGCGTGCACAGGATGTGTCAGGCTTATAATACATAGAGTATGCCAGCTGTCATACTCTTATGTATTATGTACTCTTGATCTCATCAAAGGCCGGAAGCAACCATCATCATCATCATCAGATCTCATGTAGCCGATAAAAGAAGATTGTTGGTTGGCGATAAGTAGGACATAGCATAGCTTAACGTGCACATTTCTTGGAATTTTAAACAGGTACCTAGTAAAACCAATAATAAGGATCCCTAAAAGTGTGTACGAAATCTCCCAGTAGTAGGATCGATTCGAGCGAAACTTGGTACATAATTAGCAGAACACGAAAGCACAGTTGTAATACTTCAGATTGGGTATACACCATACTTTGTGAAGTCAGGGCGGCATCCCATGCAATGCTCTGCTCGCTAACGGCCCACTCACCCGCAATTGTGTACCTTCAGTTCACATCAATTCACCCGCTATCCTAACATTCTATGAAGCTCGAAGCTGAATCTAATTAAACGAAGGAATGCGTTTTGTTGTCGAGCTTTAGCATGTGCACATGCGGTGAGTGACCACATGCAAATATGCACACGTTAGAGTACATAATACATAACAGCATACTTTAACGAGGGGGAAGTTGGGGGGATACGGGACCCTTCAGAAATTGGAGGTTCGGGACAACGGCTAGCAAAATCAGGGCCAGGGGACTAGGGACAGCATCAGGAAGGGAAGGGCAAATCCAACTAAAAACTAATGCAAAATCTAGCAAAAAATTATCCAAATTTCTTAGAATTTCCAAAAAATTGCGAAACACTTAGTTTCGTCTAAACTGACTTCAAAATAGCTAATTCAACGCTAAATTCGGTTAAAATCTGCAAAATCTGCAATTTTTCTTGGCCCCTCCCCCTAAATTTGAAATAAGGTAAAGGGCAGGTAAAATTTGGCCTAAAACTGGTACAGGACCCCTCAAGGATCGGTACCCATGGTAATGTATGTATAAGAATGTGATAGCTGGCAGCTTCTCTGTTATCAGCTGCAAGTACATGCCATGTTCGCTAAAGGCTGACTCCCCCCATAAACGAGTATGTTCACTTCAAAGAAATTCGAACGCTACCTTTGCGTTCTAAAGATCGAAACAGACACAAATTAGACGCACACGGGCGTTTTCGAGCTGCAGTACGTAAAAGTGCGGCGAGTGAGCGTACAGAAACGTGTACTGGGTACACATTTGAGGGGGTCACCTCACCAGGTACACGTTTGAGGGGGGTCCAGCCGTTAGCGCGCAAATATGTACCTGCAGCCAAGAGTTTATAAAGGCAAGAGTACATAAAAGTAAGAGTGAGACACTCAGCTCTTCCTAGTGGTTTAAGTCTGCTAGATGCTCGGCACATTAAGGCCGAAATCTTGGGGGTGGTTTCGGTTAACGTTGAGAACCATGTGTTTATATGCGTTTGAACTAAAATGAATCTCATTGGACGCTACAGGAGCAGTAGCTATAACAACCAATCGGATTCTTTTCAGTTCTTTCGCATATGAAGACACGCTTAACAATGCTAAGTGGTACCCCCTCCGAGATCTCGGAGGGGGTACGCTTATACATGTAATTTTGACATGAGGCAAGCGATTAGCCAATCAAACGGTACCACCCCCGAGATTTCGGCCTTAATGTGCCGAGCATCTAGCAGGCTTAAACCACTAGGAAGAGCTGAAAGTCTCACTCTTCCTTTTATAAACTCTTGCTGCAGCTGATAACAGAGAAGCTGCCAGATGTAACACTCCTATACATAGGATAACGTGGGGGGAATGGGGGGGGGTGCAGACCCCCCCAGACCGACAAAAAACGGGTAGACCCCCTCAGCGAAAAGGAAAAAAGGGCAGACCCTCTCGTCCAGAAAGGAAAAAAGGGTAGACCCCTCAGCGAATTTTTACAAAAATAAGTAATTTTTTACTAAATTTTAGCGCTTTTTTTCAAAACATTTCTTAAAAATCGCTAAAAATGGTCATGTTTTACTAATTTTTGGTCAAAAAGGTTAAAAATTCGGAATTTTTGCTAATTTCGATGCAGACCCCCTTCAAATTTTGGATTCTTTTAGGGGTAGACCACTCGCCGAGGTCGGGGTAGACCCCCCCAGAATCGGACCCCGTGTTAATGTATGCTCCTATATATTATGTACTCTTGGTTAGACTGATTACGGTGGTGCCACAAGTTTGTATAAAATGTACTGCGAAAAACTTGTTCAGTTTAATAAAGCTGTAAGTCGATATCCGGTTGTGTTCACAGCATAGTAGATGTCACCACATTTTGGCGACAAGAGTGTCAGCATAACCCTGTGGAGAAGATCCCAGTTCGCCACTGGTTTTTCTGGTAAACGGTGAACCCCCGATTCAATGCAGAAACTGCGCCCTATCTCTGAGAACTACCTTGTTGCGGTAGGTGACAACATTAGCGAAAGAAGATTGCTGCCCTCCTAAGTTGTCTCGGTATCGAAGGTTGGCGAGTGTACAATACACTAACGCCAGCAGTAAATCGTGGCGAATAATCAACTTCGACAGTGAAAATGATCAATATGAAGAACTTGAGCAAAATAAAATAATTATAATTTAAAATGTTCTTTAAATGTTGGTTGAGGAAATGTAGCGTGGGTGCTGTGACTGATGTGTGTGGTCTAGTGTTCTGTTATTTTCATTTTGTAAAGAAGGAAGGAAATGTAGTATCGTGTGATATGTTCCTCTAGCTGAGGCGTTCTATGTTAGACTGATTAAAGTGATTGATGTCACAAGTTTTCATAAAATGTAGTGCAACGAAAAACCTGTTCAGTTTAGTAAATTTGTCAAGCGAGATTCGGTCGTGTTCACAGCATGATAGAGGTCACCACAAAAAGGCTTGCCTGCTGCCACACTCTTATTATTACGTACTCTTGGTATGGTAATATTATACTTTTGTAATGAAGTGAGCAAGATCCAAGACACGATCTGCTCTAAGCTCTAATCTGCCAATTACACGGAAGGTCAGCACGTTCGCGAGGAAACAGACTCAAGCACCAGATCTCTGAAAGGTGGTGTTCCAGAATCAGAGATTCTCTGCAGCCAACCTTTGTAGGGGTCTTCGTCGGTGAGTTCGTTTGAGGCTCCTGATTTCCAAGTAAACAGCAAGCGGGGTCAGCACTTGCTTCTCGTTGACAGCGCTGGATTTGGATGACTTCTGAACTGGATCTTCCAGGAAAACTTACTGAGTTTGCTTCCGTCCTGGATTCCTGCGATTGGTGGCTGAGCGGTAAACGCACCGTGTCTGAAGGCAAACGCGCCTTTGTTGCTTGTAATAAGACTGGGTAACTAACACACGAATAATTTAATAAAAAACAGTACAATTATAATTAGTACAATTTGTGCGTTCAACGTGATGGTTACCACAATACCAACGGTTAAGATACAGTACAGTGGGATACAGTATAAAGTTACTGTACCAGAGTTGCCAGATATTTACCCTTTAGGTTATTATTAATATTATTCCAATTTGGAATAAAATTACCAACTTTGATTAAGTTATTGGGACAAGGTCGATACTCTAAACGCCTTTTACACCCGTCTAGTCTACTAACTCTTTCTACCGATTGCTTGACTCAAGTTTCCTATATGCTATGTGTTACCCTATGTGCTCGTGCTTTGTTACTCTTTATACGTCCCCTTACAATAGGACTGTCAAACTAGTATCACAATAAACTAAGTTACTAATTATTAACCTAGGGACGGTCTTTGGGTGAGCCCCTGAAAGTCGGTCACCGCTTTCGCTCCGACACTCAGTTCAGGGATGCTATGTGAGACAGAATTTGAGGATAACGAAACGGTTAAGGGTTTGGGTAGTCCTTCCTTACCTAATTCTACTTAATGAAATTTAACACAGTTATGCGATAACAAATAAAGTTCAAGAAATCTTCAGCAGGCTCTTCTCTTCTATCTCTGGTGGCGTTGAGTTAACTTTAGGCAGAAAGGGTGGGGAGGTTATTCCCGAACTGGGAGATGGATACGAAAAGGTTGCTGACAGACTGCATTTTTTAACTTAAATGTTAGGTTCGAATTTAGTAAACGGTTCCAATTTAGGCAGTCTATTTTTAGTCTATCCCACTTTTGATCAGGTTCTGATTGCCGCTAGCTGCTTCCGTCTTCAACCACTGAATTAGCAAAGCCGATTGATCAATGTACCTTCTGAATAACTGACTGACACTTTCTACCAAAGACTGATTCGCAGACACAGGACGACTTCCGGTCCTCGGGTACTAAGATTACAAACTGGGCAGGAATTCACTGTCTCTCTCGCAGCTAACGTCTAACGATCCATCCCTCAGATCCGCACCTGAATCAAATGGGTTAAAACCCATTATTATAAGGTTACGGTGCGGGAATCGAACCCAACAACCATTACTCGTTCTTTAGCTTTCCAGGCCCAAAATGTGCATTTTGGGCCCTACTTGAACTTGCGAATTGACGAAATGACTCAAAACCGTAGATTATTGCCTCTTTGACAATGTTAACCGCTTCTAGTAATTTCTTGCCGCCAAATGGGCCTTCCTGGCCATTTTAGGTTGTAATTTGTTGAATTTAGCTTATCTTGACGTAATTCTTTGTTTGAGTGAAACTATTCGTTATGCTTCTAGTTTTGGGCCCGGTTGGGCCTGACTGAACTTGCAGTTGGGTGAAACAACCCTGAAAACGCATATTAGATGCACGGTTTGCGCCGTGTTTGAAAGCTCGCTCGCCTCTACATTTTGCTCGCACAAATCGGGCCGCCTGGGCCGTTTTTAGCTTAATTCCAACAGCTTCTAGCAAAAGTTCGCAGGTTCTTTACGGCAGACAAAATAACTGAACATTACTTGTATTTTTGGCCTCGTTTTGGCCCAATTTAGTTATTTTGCCACGGAAAATAGACTTATTTCCCGTGGCCGACTGATAATCCCAAATATAGCCGAAACTTTGCATTTTAAGTGAGTTTCTGATGTTGGAAGATGGTCAAATACCTATTATTTACTACAATTAGCCTAACTACTGCCTACTTGTTTACATAGATTACATTACTGAAACTTACGTAACGCTAACTAAGAATTAATAACTACTGGTTACTTGATCTAAAAGTCAGTAGTATATATGATCACTATAGCCATATTTTCCCTCTTTTCTACCGTAATCCCTTCTCGATCATTGCCTTCACTTTTTATTCTCCTCAATTCATCAAACAGTTGTTTCTTATTTTTTTATCAAAAAAACTAACACTCGGAGGGAGGTAACGACAACTTAGCTGCTGGGTTTTAGTTTTTTTAAAGCGTGTGTGCTTTAGCTAACTCCGTGCCCGAGTGTATCTGTCAACTTTGTCTAACTGTATTTTTTCAGCCTAGTAATATTGGACCTCCCCCAATTGATAACCGGAACATCTGCTTGCAAGGATGCACAATTTAATTACGTCATCAAAATACTAGATTAAGTTTTAGCAGCTGTTTCACTCTATTTCCAAACAAGCTTCCTGGGCAAAACAACTTTAGCTTGCGTAAACTAAAAGCCTCCCGAATAAACAAACCTAAAAATCTAACTTCCCAGACGCCAAAAATTACCTGCAACTTGTCCGTCTCCAGATGATCCTCTTCTTTATCAGCTATTATCCTGCTTTAATTGGTTAGTTGATTAACTATCATGGTGCCAGTCTTAATCAGATTTCGCAAGCGAGCAAGAATCAAACTCAAAATCGTTGCAGCCCCATTCCTTCGCCTTTCCCCTTCACCCTCAAAACTTATATGTTAATGAACCTTATCAGTGAGATGCCTGACGCAAAACATTACTTGATGCAAAGCTTCAAATGCTCTGCTTGTTTACTTACTGAAGCTAGCCTCTTGCAAGTTATAATATAAACAAAAAATTACTACGATTCCAACTACTATTTACGTCAGATGTACGGAGACATCTGAACAGCGTTAGCGGCAGTTTTGAGATTACGTAATGATATTGGCCTATCAGTTAATCCTGTGCCTCCCCCGAACATGTGTTAGATAGCTGACCTATTTTAATTGCAATCGAATTTGTAATTTGTGAATTGTGTTTAAATACTATTATTGCTTCGTGAAGAAAAACCTAGAAACCGACATTTCTTCCTTCCCATTTTTTTCAAACGAAAATAACTAGAGCCAGTCTGCACTGCATTGAAAATCTTACCGGATTATCTGTCACGCAACCCGCAAGCGTACAGCGAATTATCCAATAACAATTTCTTTCCCGCCCCGCCCCGCCACGCCGCCGTATTATTACTTTTCAAGACTATTCTTTTATTCCTGAATTACTATTATACTTGAATCAAACATTTAAAATAGTTGCATAAGAATGATAGCCAATTCGGTTTAAACATTTAAAGTTCATCTGAAATACCATTGAGTTATTCATCACCCCAACCTAGTGACGGAGCAGTTCGGCATCTAGTACGCATTTCTGTACCATTAGCTTACTGTTTGCTAACGCATAACTACGCTAGAGCTGAAACGTCAGAGAATCAGGTTTCATAACTAACAGAGTAAGACTTTGCGTGCTTTAACGACAGCACCTCGGGAAGGTTCTCTGTCACCACTGTCATTGTTTTTTATTTTTTTTATTTTTAAAACGCTACAGTTACGACAAACTGCACTTACATTGCTGGACTAATAGATACCATTACAGATACAGGTTTACACTTAAATGCAATCTTCAAAGCAAAAACAAAGAATATGACTCAATGACACAATGCAACGTAAGGCCAACAATAAGGTTAGCCTACTTACATGTAATTAGTGTAAGTACTTACCCAAGCACGTAAGTATTTGCTTACCCAAGCAAGTAAGTATTTACTTACCCAAGCACGTAAGGATTAATCATGTCTTGTAAGTCTGCGCTTACTGATGAGTCAATTTAAACATCTACACAAAATGGTAATACGACAAATACCTATGATGAATGATAACCTCATTCGACATCATCTTCCCCGGGCTCATCTTTATTGGTGAGAACGTATTCACCTATACATCTGTTCTTCTCAACAGCGATTTTATACGCATCTAATGGTTTCATATCCATATCATCCACTAGTTCGTTCTTTTTATCAAGAATCTCCTTTATAATGGGATCATTACCGAAAGCAATGAGCTCAGTAAATTTATTCAACACCAAGCCGTTAATTGTTCTTCTGATGCGTGGGATAAGATCATCAAAGGCTTCTCTTTTTGCTTCTTTGTTTGAGTAACCGTCTTCTTCGTATTCCTTTGATATCCGAGTTAAGCGCAACCTGTGTTTTGCTGTGGCTTGTTCTTTCAGATCTTGCCAAAAATGTGACAATCTCTCTCTGCGAGCACTGCTGTCATTGGTGTCAGTGTTGTCCTCCGTTTCATAATCTTCTCCGTCAGTTTCTGAAGTATTGTGAGCCCTCAGCTTGTGAGTATACAAGCTTTGACGATGGCGGCATGCTTTTGAGCATTCTGAACACTCATACATGGTGATGGAGAATTTACGGTAAGATGAGTTCACTATAACAGCGCCCCTTTTATTAATTTCTTTCCATCTACTTACGGTAAGCCTCACAACATACTGCGTCAGTACTTACCCATTCCTGACGTAAGTGACTTCGGCAAATCTTGTAAGTGGTTTACAAGTACTTACGTAGATAAACTTTTGCTGGTGCTTTTGAGCAAAAGTCGTTCAGTAATGTAACGGACCGTGCTTCGCTACATAGACAGACCCTTTCACTGCGGCGCGCACTAACTAAGGTCGAATCCCGATGGGCTACCCAAATGTTAATCTATACTTCAATATCCATATCTATCGCAATGTATTCCAAAGGCTACGTATCCCAACAGCCCTCTTAAGGGATACCCAAATGTTAGTCTATAGTTGAAGTTCAGCATAAAGCCTTTAAATTACAAATACATCAATGGTAACCAGTAACCACTGGATAAACATTTATTAGATGCTGACTTACTTTAACAAGTCTTGTAAGTGAATACATTGCGATAGATATGGATATAGAAGTACAGATTAACATTTGGGTAGCCCATCGGGATTCGACCTTAGTTAGTGCGCGCCGCAGTGAAAGGGTCTGTCTTGTAAGTGGTTTACAAGTACTTACGTAGATAAACTTTTGTTGGTGCTTTTGCGCAAAAGTCGTTCAGTAATGTAACGGACCGTGTTTCGCTACATAGACAGACCCTTTCACTGCGGCGCGCACTAACTATGGTCGAATCCCGATGGGCTACCCAAATGTTAATCTGTACTTCTATATCCATATCTATCGCAATGTATTCACTTACAAGACTTGTTAAAGTAAGTCAGCATCTAATAAATGTTTATCCAGTGGTTACTGGTTACCATTGATGTATTTGTAATTTAAAGGCTTTATGCTGAACTTCAACTATAGACTAACATTTGGGTATCCCTTAAGAGGGCTGTTGGGATACGTAGCCTTTGGAATACATTGCGATAGATATGGATATTGAAGTATAGATTAACATTTGGGTAGCCCATCGGGATTCGACCTTAGTTAGTGCGCGCCGCAGTGAAAGGGTCTGTCTTGTAAGTGGTTTACAAGTACTTACGTAGATAAGCTTTTGTTGGTGCTTTGGCGCAAAAGTCGTTCAGTAATGTAACGGACCGTGTTTCGCTACATAGACAGACCCTTTCACTGCGGCGCGCACTAACTAAGGTCGAATCCCGATGAGCTACCCAAATGTTAATCTGTACTTCTATATCCATATCTATCGCAATGTATTCACTTACAAGGCTTGTTAAAGTAAGTCAGCATCTAATAAATGTTTATCAAGTGGTTACCATTGATGTATTTGTAATTTAAAGGCTTTATGTAAAGAAAAGGGTAATTGGGGGTCGTTTTGATTCTCTTTTCTCTACAAATTAGATACAAATCTAGAAAGATTCACGTTTAACACCTGTTTTCTACTTGCTATTCCCTAGTCATTCAAGGGCATACGCAGGGGTCATAATATTAATTACGTTAACTATAGATCCAGATATTCGGTTCCCAGCAACTTCCTAATTTTAAGCGATATAAATATCTCTCTTCTAGCTATCACTCGCTCAAGCGCAGGTAAAGCCAATTCAAGAATAAAGTAGATTAAATTATTAATTTAATGGTATAGACACAATTATAATTACATCGGTTAGAATATTATCTACAGTTTAAGGACGTAGGTAACAATCATCATGATACTAACAATACTAAAACAAGGTAGGTTATTAACAAGATACAAATACAGCACAAGCAACAGTGGTCGGTACTACACAAATCAATCAGTTATTTGGATATTCAAGTCAATCCTCAGCTTTTAGTTCGCCTCTTGAAAACCTCAATATTTTATCAGATTAACTCACTCCCTAACTCTCTGAGATAGACTTCCGATTCCAGCTACCTTGTTGGTCCAAAGATCCGGGTGTCCTGTGTGAACTCCGATGAGATGATGACAGGTCCTCCGAAGGGGTAAAAAGTGGGATAAGGCACAGAATTAATCAGAATCAGAGAAGCGCAAAAGTATACGAGTCGTGGCTAGCCCCCGAAACACAAAGTCAGCAAGTATAGGTCAATAACAAGACCGTAACTCGAAACCACACGTTGACAGACCGGTATGTCCCCTCCTGGGCCCTCGGTCTCAACAGTACAAGCTTGATAGCTTCCGACAAGAACCAAAATTCACGACTACTTCGCAGGGCAGCTCAACCACGACTGATTTGAAAATTTGGGAAAAATTTGAGGTTTCGGGGAAGACCTGTCAATCATGTGTGCGTGACGTGTAAGGCGGAGCTTGCGGCTCCCTTTCGTGTAGTGCGTTCTGTGTGTGTGTATCATCATACGTCACTTACCAGTGACGTATGAACCCAGCTCTAGCGGTGAAGGAGGCTCCCAAAAATCCCAAACTTGGACGCATTAACCCCACTTAGTTTCCTGGGGAGATAAGTACCCAATTTTGGATTCGTTTTGCAAATAAAAATGTCCATCACGAAACAGCCAGAATTTCCAACTTCTTTGTCAAAACTTCTCAAATAGTGAACAACAATCAACTTCAAATAGAGACCGAATACTAAAGACGACAGCCACAGTACAAAGACCAAAATACCTTTTAAATTTACGTTCAACAGACCCAGCAAAGAAATACATAGCTAACTATAGAATAGGATATGACCACAGATATACAAAATTTGTGTCAGAAGTGCCAGAAATATGATCAAAATGCAAACAAAATCAGTCAGGGTATAAAATACAAAAGTCAAGTATGCAAGGTATAGAAATCAGTTCAATATCAATTCAACATCAACTGAAAATTCAATTATTATTTCACTAATTTTCACTAATTTTAGTCATATCTCACACATTTCGGCCCGACCCTAGTATTACAAATTTTCTATCCTCCACACTAATTTTCTATCCTCCACATTTATGCTGAACTTCAACTATAGACTAACATTTGGGTATCCCTTAAGAGGGCTGTTGGGATACGTAGCCTTTGGAATACATTGCGATAGATATGGATATTGAACTATAGGTTAACATTTGGGTAGCCCATCGGGATTCGACCTTAGTTAGTGCGCGCCGCAGTGAAAGGGTCTGTCTATGTAGCGAAACACGGTCCGTTACATTACTGAACGACTTTTGCTCAAAAGCACCAACAAAAGTTTATCTACGTAAGTACTTGTAAACCACTTACAAGATTTGCCGAAGTCACTTACGTCAGGGATGGGTAAGTACTGACGCAGTATGTTGTAAGGCTTACCGTAAGTAGATGGAAAGAAATTAATAAAAGGGGTGCTGTTATAGTGAACTCATCTTACCGTAAATTCTCCATCACCATGTATGAGTGTTCAGAATGCTCGAAAGCATACCGCCATCGTCAAAGCTTATATACTCACAAGCTGAGGGCTCACAATACTTCAGAAACTGACGGAGAAGATTATGAAACGGAGGACAACACTGACACCAATGACAGCAGTGCTCGCAGAGAGAGATTGTCACATTTTTGGCAAGATCTGAAAGAACAAGCCACAGCAAAACACAGGTTGCGCTTAACTCGGATATCAAAGGAATACGAAGAAGACGGTTACTCAAACAAAGAAGCAAAAAGAGAAGCCTTTGATGATCTTATCCCACGCATCAGAAGAACAATTAACGGCTTGGTGTTGAATAAATTTACTGAGCTCATTGCTTTCGGTAATGATCCCATTATAAAGGAGATTCTTGATAAAAAGAACGAACTAGTGGATGATATGGATATGAAACCATTAGATGCGTATAAAATCGCTGTTGAGAAGAACAGATGTATAGGTGAATACGTTCTCACCAATAAAGATGAGCCCGGGGAAGATGATGTCGAATGAGGTTATCATTCATCATAGGTATTTGTCGTATTACCATTTTGTGTAGATGTTTAAATTGACTCATCAGTAAGCGCAGACTTACAAGACATGATTAATCCTTACGTGCTTGGGTAAGTAAATACTTACTTGCTTGGGTAAGCAAATACTTACGTGCTTGGGTAAGTACTTACACTAATTACATGTAAGTAGGCTAACCTTATTGTTGGCCTTACGTTGCATTGTGTCATTGAGTCATATTCTTTGTTTTTGCTTTGAAGATTGCATTTAAGTGTAAACCTGTATCTGTAATGGTATCTATTAGTCCAGCAATGTAAGTGCTGTTTGTCGTAACTGTAGCGTTTTAAAAATAAAAAATAAAAAACAATGACAGTGGTGACAGAGAAGCTTCCCGAGGTGCTGTCGTTAAAGCACGCAAAGGGCTCAACAAGTCTTACTCTGTTAGTTATGAAACCTGATTCTCTGATGTTTCAGATCTAGCGTAGTTATGCGTTAGCAAACAGTAAGCTAATGGTACAGAAATGCCATTGACTTATTGATGCGGCGTACTAGATGCCGAACTGCTCCGTCATTAGGTTGGGGTGATGAATAATTCAATGGTATTTCAGATGAACTTTAAATGTTTAAACCGAATTGGCTATCATTCTTATGCTACTATTTTAAATGTTTGATTCAAGTATAATAGTAATTCAGGAATAAAAGAATCGTCTTGAAAAGTAATAATACGGCGGCGTGGCGGGGCGGGGCGGGAAAGAAATTGTGATTGGATAATTCGCTGTACGCTTGCGAGTTGCGTGACAGATAATCCGGTAAGATTTTTAATGCAGTGCAGACTGGCTCTAGTTATTTTCGTTTGAAGAAAATAGGAAGGAAGAAATGTCGATTTCTAGGTTTTTCTTCACGAAGCAATAATAGCATTTAAAAACAATTCACAAATTACAAATTCGATTGCAATTAAAATAGGTCAGCTATCTAACACATGTTCGGGGAGGCCCAGGATTAACTGATAGGCCAATATCATTACGTAATCTCAAAACTGCCGCTAACGCTGTTCAGATGTCTCCGTACATCTGACGTAAATAGTAGTTGGAATCGTAGTAATTTTTTGTTTGTATTATAACTTGCAAGAGGCTAGCTTCAGTAAGTAAACAAGCAGAGCATTTGAAGCTTTGCATCAAGTAATGTGTTTTGCGTCAGGCATCTCACTGATAAGGTTCATAACATATAAGTTTTGAGGGTGAAGGGGAAAGGCGAAGGAATGGGGCTGCAACGATTTTGAGTTTGATTCTTGCTCGCTTGCGAAATCTGATTAAGGGGGGGGGGGCTACTAAAGGTTTGCCCCGACTTTCTCCGATTGGCCTGCTTTTTGGCGAGGATATAGAGCATGGGTGTGGTCAAAAAAATATCGGGAACCGAGATCTTAGCTGCCTTCCAGCCATGTGCAGCCGTCGCGTTTATGTGCCCGACCCCCCATTTTTCGCAACTACCAACATAATTAATTAAAAATTTCTGCTGACTGCTAGGCCCAAGCTTCAAAGCTGCCATTCGCCAATATGATTTGGCACATATGTCCCTACCTGTAGGAAAATACTAGATGTCTTTATCTTATCTGCATCTAAGGAAATTACTCTTCAAAGTTGAAGTTTCGGTAAAAATTTAAAAATTTTTGGCTAACGAAAGGAAAATTTTATTACTGGAGCGAGCTATAGGGCTGTAATTTGGCATGAAAGGAGGCACTATGGGAGTACTCATTTGTGCCAAATGGCAGGAAATTCTGCCGCCTGAAAAAATTTTTATGTCAACTTTAATATTCAAAAATTTTCAAAAACGCTTTTTTTTTGGGGAATGGTACCCCAGAAATCGAAAAAATCAAATTTTTTGAAATTAAAGTTTTTTGAGATATTTGAACTCAGCGAGGTCGAAAACACCCCCACAAAAGATTTCAGCTCGATTAGTGAAGGTTTGCGACTTCTATGGCTGCAGAAAGCCTCTACACAGGATCCGACAGATTGAAAATGGCGGTTTCGGCAAAGTTTTGAAGATTAAAGTTGACATAAAAATTTTTTCACCCGGCAGAATTTTTTGCCATTTGGCACAAATGAGTACTCCTATAGGGCCTCCTTTCATGCCAAATTACAGCCCTATAGCTCGCACCAGTAATAAAATTTTCCTTTCGTTAGCCAAAAATTTTTAAATTTTTACCGAAACTTCAACTTTTAAGAGTAATTCCCTTAGATGCAGATAAGATACAGACATCTAGTATTTTTCTGCAGGTAGGGACATATGTGCCAAATCAAATTGGCGAATGGCAGCTTTGAAGCTTGGGCCTAGCAGTCAGCAGAAATTTTTAATTAATTATGTTGGTAGTTGCGAAAAATGGGGGGTCGGGCACATAAATGCGACGGCTGCACATGGCTGGAAGGCAGCTAAGATCTCGGTACCCGATATTTTTTTGACCACACCCATGCTCTATATCCTCGCCAAAAAGTAGGCCAATCGGAGAAAGTCGGGGCAAGTCTATTTTAGTAGCCCCCCCTTAAGACTGGCACCATGATAGTTAATCAACTAACCAATTAAAGCAGGATAATAGCTGATAAAGAAGAGGATCATCTGGAGACGGACAAGTTGCAGGTAATTTTTGGCGTCTGGCAAGTTAAATTTTTAGGTTTGTTTATTCGGGAGGCTTTTAATTTACGCAAGCTAAAGTTGTTTTGCCCAGGAAGCTTGTTTGGAATTAGAGTGAAACAGCTGCTAAAACTTAATCTAGTATTTTGATGACGTAATTAAATTGTGCATCCTTGCAACCAGATGTTCCGGTTATCAATTGGGGGAGGTCCAATATTACTAGGCTGAAAAAATATAGTTAGACAAAGTTGACAGATACACTCGGGCACGGAGTTAGCTAAAGCACACACGCTTTAAAAAAACTAAAACCCAGCAGCTAAGTTGTCGTTACCTCCGAGTGTTAGTTTTTTAATAAAAAAATAAGAAACAACTGTTTGATGAATTGAGGAGAATAAAAAGTGAAGGCAATGATCGAGAAGGGATTACGGTAGAAAAGAGGGAAAGTATGGCTATAGTGATCATATATACTACTAAAGTCTGCAATTAAACAGTTTTCCTGCTTGTATTAATTACTTGTTTTGGAAAATAAAGTCAGCAGGCTGCATTTTGAGTGAGTTTTCACATATAATTAGTTTCCCTTAGTTTATACCAAAAATTGCAAAAACTCACTCACTCACTGTCTCAGCAGCCATTCTACGCAGTCCCTACTTACCGACCTACCGAACTACTTCTACTTCTAAATCTACCCCCCACCTATCCTAGTGCCCTAACAGGGGACGTACCGAACCGCTATTCGATCCGGCGCTGGCAACCCCAGCAACCAGCCGAGTGGAAGTCGCACGTACAACCACCCTTTCACACGAGCACATGTCAGTACTCGTGCAAAACTGGCATATAAATTAGCAAAACTTCGATGAACACGGATTTGGACAAAAGTTACATATTCTTGTAGAGATTGAAAAACTGAGTATTTTTTACGGTTACAGTACCAAAAAATATTAAATCGTTGGTGAGAAAAACATAATTAAAGTTAATTAACACCTGCGCAGATTGTGTTCTGCGCAGGCTTCACATTTCTATGTTAACGTTAACTTGGTTGTGTTAATTAGTTAGTGAAAATTAATTGGGGTAAAAGTTATATCATTTTGTAGGGCTTGAAGAGCTGAACATTTTCCTTTTTTAAACAGATCAAACCGTTCAGCTGTTGAAGAGAAAATCATGATTAAAGTTTACCTTCACAAATGCGTAATTTGCACATACAGTGTATTAGCTCAATTGCACACGTCCTGGGTTGCCAAGTTGCTTCCGTATATAAGCTGGCTTGAACTAGTTCTAATCATAGCCAGTGTAGCTCACTGGATGAGTACCGGATCCCTAATCCGGAGGTCCTGAGTTCGAACCTCAGCATGGGTCTATTTCTTTTCTGCTAGCTTGGTTCACTCCTTCTGTGTTTTGAAACTGAACATTATGACCAACATAATTTAAACAATTGACTGAAATTAAACCCTGAACTAATAATTATTTTAAATAAGATGATTGGTACCCTTATCCTTGACTAAACTACACCGAATAAGCACTTTCCTAACCTGTAATTTACCGGCACCACACAACTAGGATTGTTTTCCTGAACTAAAACTAACTAACCTGCTAATCCGCTAATCGGACAATTGCTGTGAAATACTTAATTATGGTGAATTTCCTATTATTTTTGCACATTATTTCTGTCATAATTCCGACTCGGCTAATTCTGGATTCCATGAATGCGGCTCATCCGCCCTCTAATAGCAGAGCGACCTACACGGATGACCGGAAATCCAACAGATTTGCAGGCCTAATTCGGGGTCCCCGTGACCCTAGGCTGCAGAATTTGCTTTAGACCACCAGCATTCAAGCAAAATTCACACCTCGTTCACTCCAAAATTAGCAGTTTCGCGTCAAACATACGTTTAAGTTTTTAATAAAATAAACCCTAGTTAGTTACGGTTACGGACCAAATTGCTACTCAATTTGGCCCCCATTCCTGCCTAATATCCGAGCATTTACGCTTTCATTCTGGCGATTCCAAGACCCTTATCGAACAAAGGGAGTTTACATGGTACGCCCTCATTCACACTCACAATTACACAATTCACGCCTACCATTCACACCCTAGAAATGGGGCTGAACTTGGAACCTCATAATCCGTAAGGAATTTACCCAAGAAGCCAATTCTGCGTAAATTTAGGGATCACATTCACACAATCGTTATCGCAAACATACCAACAGTTACACAAATGATTGAACAACACAATACAAATCCTATTATTTCCCTATCTAGACCTATCTACTCTTTTGTATGCACATTTTGTTATAGTTTAGGATTAACTGACCTTCGTACTATACTTGAAATTTGTAAACTTTCGTAATTTTGATAAAAGTTGGGTAATTTGAAACTTTAATAGCTGTGGAAAGCTGAACGAGTAATAATTGCTCGGCAATTATTACAACAAGAACAAAACTGCACACAGTTTTCCGCTAAGGGTAGCTTTTGTATAAATAAATTAACAGGGGAAGTCGGCCATCCCCCGCAAAACAACTGAATAATTAACAATTAAAACGGTCCTGGGTTTTTTGAGTCCTAGCAGTTTCAGATTAGCCGACCTACACAAAACTACCCAATTAGACAAATACAGACAATAATTCTTTTGCATGTGCTAGCGCCTGTTTTTAATGATTATGGCCGGCAATTCCTAATTACCGGCTGTGGGGAGAAACTGTTCCTTATCTAGCTCAGGTCTAGCATGAGGTCGTAACCAAGGGACCTCCTACCTCAACTCAGGGGTGGCTCCCCACTCAAAATCCCGTCATTACAAAACCCCGAAAAACCACATAAAAAAGGCAAAAATTTGGGCATGAAGCCCATACTAAAATTAAGGCCAGTTCGGCCATGGCTTGGTAAAGCAAAACTAAATTAAATTAGGGCCCGAAGGCCAAAAAAAAGGAATTTTTTAGGCCCAAAGGGGCCTTTTGTAAAATCCTGCCCTGCGTTCCTAATGTGTAGTTCTGGCCGAGCATAGTACGCTCAAATGGCCCTCAACGTGTGTGTGTGTGTTGCTTCGTGTTGGCTCAATTTCCCTCTCTGACCTGTGCGGGGGTCAGAGAGGTCCCTAACTCGAGTCCTATGGGGGGCTAAATGCGTTGGGGATTTTCCGGCCAAAACGCTGGCACACCAGGAGAGCGCATTTTAGAGGGGGGATACACGACCTCTCTCGGTCGGAGCTGAAGCAACACTGAAAGAAAATTTTGAATTTTCAGTGAGCTGACAGGAGTCTGACAGCTCACTGACCTCGCGGCTTGGGGTCTGAAGTTATGACCCTCCAACTGACCCCTTGTATGATGGATTTCCCAAGCTGAATTTCCAGAAACTTTCCAGACTTTTTGGTTAACATGTAGAGGTAACCAAGGGGGAAGTTTACTACTCAAAAAATGGATTTCCTTGGATTAAAAAATGAAATAGTACGAAATAAAGGCCTCTCGGGGCCCATTATGAAAAAATAAATATTAATTGCCACTTTGGCTGTAATGTTTTGTGAATTTTATTTTTATTCTTTTCAGGCGGTCCCTTGTTTCCAAGCCCCTTTCTCTTCCTTTTGGGCGTGACCTTTCGGCCGAAAACAAGGGAGGCCGCTCGTTAATCCTAGCAACAATTGCTCTCCCTCACTGGAACTGGAAGTCTCTACCTAAGGACACAGGAGAGCAATTGTTGCGCAAAAACTAGTGCATACAAGGAGCTACGTAATTTTTTAGAAACTGAAAACTAAATATTAATAATCTACGTACGAAACTACCTAAGTCCACTTAGTTTCACCCTATTTTATTAATTTGGGAGAGGGTTACGCCCCCTCCGAACCTATTTTCACACCTAAGGTGTGTACTAACTCTGCTTCTGCAAGGCAAGTCTTTGCTGGGTGAGGGCCAACAGAAGCCCAAGAATGAATAGGAAAATGAATGAACGTAACAACACGTGATTGTTACGTTCTGTTACAAAGTTTACGTAAGGTCATCATTAGATAATTAAAATGTAATCTCCCAAAACCTTTTTTGTCCGTATCTTTCTATTATTGGGAGTTAAAAGACGGGTTTGGATTTTTAGAATCAGGAAAAAATAGCCTTTCAGATAAACCTAAGTTATGCAAAATTCGTTAATTATTACCAAATTACTGCTGATTAGGCCTAGTTGACACCTATTAAGATCCCTTAACCTTATTTCATGCACCTAGCTAATGAATAATTACATTTTTGTGACCCATCTTCCAACATGTGAGCTGAATAACCGTATAAGACGTCTCTTAACAGCATTTTCCTTGGTAATTTGCTACTTCTTAGGCGACACGTTTATTGAACTTTTCTTTTCATTAATTTTAGTTTACCTTGAATGAAATTTCGGAAAGTTTTCGAACGACAGGAGGCCCTGTAAGGCCTAGGAAGAGTAACGACTCCTCCGTCATTTAATCAGAGACCATGATTAGGGCCTATTACTGACCCGGGAAGGGTAACGACCCCTCCGTTATTAGTTAATACCCTGATTAATTCTTAATAAACCGTATTCCACTGAGTTCCTATTCTATTCTGGCGTTATTTATTCGGGTTATAGTGCTATTTCTAACCTTATTTCCTAACCACGCTAGACCCGATGTCCCTACCGGTGAATTTCTGGGTGTTTGAACCGACTGGCAACTCTGGTACTCACATGATCAATGATAATTACAACAATTGCTTGGACGTTCACACACTGCATTCTAGGTTCTGAACAACAGATTTTAAAAAGCAACAACAACAACAATTCCACTTTAGGTCACGATCCATGGTTTGACGAGTTTTCTTAACTTTTTGAGCTTTAATTCATCCATAACATTACACTTTTCCTGGCAACGAAAACAAGGGAGCTTTTATTTGGGAACGCTAGTTTGTTTGCGAGTTAGTATTTGATAGCACTTACCAGAAAAAAATTCTGCAAAGGTTACAGGAAACCGAATGTAGACAAAAACAAAATGCAAATGCACTTTGATTTTGTAGCAAGAAAGAAAACCAGCTTAATACAATTAGAACTGTGAATAAATTTCAATGTAGTAAAGTGATTTCAAAGGCGTTTATGCATGCAGTATGCTAATTTTAAAAATTTGCATCAAGGATAGCTAATCGAAGCGAAAATAAAAGAAAAACCCACTGGCTCTTTGGTGTTCTCATGAATGTTATTAAAAATTGATATAAAATAGTAAAATTTGGTAAAAAAAGCTGGTAAAATTTGCTACTTGCAGCTATAATATGTTTGCTTTTCACAGAACATGCAAAGAACATGCAACATACTATACTTATGCCTATTTAACTTTTGCCTACTGTTTGAAGTTACCGCTTTGCGATAACAAAACTCCAAACTGTCCTTCTGCCTACAAATCAAAACTACAAATTTAACTTGTGCCTACAATTTGACCTTTACTACTCAGAACTGTACTTCTGCCTACAAATGCCTATCGTAATACTTAGACCTCTTACAAACAAAAGAAAGATCGAAGATTGAATTTTAACTCTGCGTATTTTAACTCTGTTTAACTCTGCTGTATATAAGAAAGCTGTTAAAAAGAAAAAAGTTTTTTAAGCGATTGTCTGGCATTTTACACAAACCAGACGGTTGCCTCTTATGTGTTCTACACAAAAATACCCCGGGACCCTTTTTAGTTGCCCCGATTGCTGCTTCCTTGCTAAAGTTGCCGCTTGCCCAGTTTGGGAAAACAGGCAAAATCAAAGTTACTCATAGATTTTAGCTAATTTCTCCATAACGAAGAGCGATTTCATGATAATAAAAAAGGGTGCCCAGCTATTAGATATAAACTATGTTTCTCGAAAAAAATTCACTTCAGTCTGCAAAAAATTTGGAAAAATATATGAAAATACAGTAACAAATTTTTTAAAAACCAAAATTAGTTTAGTTGTATTCATTAAGAAGAGAAAATGTTCAGTAATGCTTATTTTGGTAGTGTGCATCAGTGTTGGGCGCGGGCACCCGCGGGTACCCGCGGGCACCCGCGGGTACCCGCGGGGCGCGGCGGGGCGGGCCAAAAATTAGTACCCGCAGTGGCCCGCGCGGGCCGATGCGGGCCGATTTTTTGTGAGACAAGGTAAGAAAGTTTGAATGTTGGACGATTTCTAGCATTATAATGGAACTTTTCCTCATTGAAATATATTTTGTCTTCCTTTCCCCACTTCTCTTGTTCTTATAATTTTGAATATTACTCATTTAGTATTTTCTGCAGCTAATAAGTGGCGTTTGGTCTTGGTGCACTCGATTTGTTCAAATTGAAAACGAATGTTTACGATCTTTGTCTGCTCTTGCCACCTTAGTCCGTGTTACCCTATTTTTTAATAGTTGTCAATTGGTTGATCGTCCCTTTAGAGCGTCGTTTTCAAACGAAGTAGTTATCTCAAATTTCAGAATTGGAAAGAAATCAAGGTTTGCTTACAAGGAAACATTTTACTGGCGACATAAAACAAGCAAATGTATTTTCTAGCTTTTCAGACAGACCAGTTAAATTAAATATCCATTTTTATTACACATAACCTAAATTTAGTTGCGGGTCGCCGCGGGCCGAATTTTATTGATGCGGGCCGCGGGCCGACCCTGCGCGGGCCAAAAATCTGAGCGCGGGCTGCGGGGCGGGTGCGGGCCGCAAAATTCGGCCCGCGTCCAACACTGGTGTGCATTGTAGTAGCAGCAGTTATTGAGTATGTAATGAGTATTGAGTTATGTAAGAAGTGTAGCAGTAGACTTGTTGAGTAAATTGTTGACAATTGAACATAATTTTATATCTCACTGACAGGATTACGGTATTTGTAGGCAGAAGGACAGTTTTCACTTTTTCCAGACGAATATTTAGGCATAAGTACAGTCTTGAGTTTTGGAGGATTAGTGTAGGCATAAGTACAGTCTTGAGTTTTGTCAGAGTGTAGGCAGAAGTTAAATAGGCATAAGTACAGGACACGGTTCACGCATGCAAGTCTGCTACTTTAAGCACTTTGGGAGTCTGAATAAAGTAAGGTCGCAAAGTGCAACAGTTACTGAAAGCAAGAGTACATAATACATAAGAGCATGACAGCTGGCATACTCTATGTGTTATAAGCGTGACACATCCTCTGCACGGTAACGGCTGCCCCCCCTCCGCAAATTAGACCCTTCAGTTCAAAAAATTTTAGCCGCTATGTTTGTGTTCTAAAGCTCGAAACAGACAGAAAACTCGAGCACGCAGTGCTTGTGTTTTCGAGCTTTAGCATACAAACATAGAGCGAGTGAGCGTACCACCGTTTCTGCTGGGTACCAATTTGCGAGTTGGTCACTGGAGTCCAATTTGCGGGGGGGGGGTCAGCCGTTAGCGTGCAGAGGATGTGCAAGCTGATAATACATAGAGTATGCCAGCTGTCATACTCTCATGTATTATGTACTCTCGCTGAAAGTAAAGGGAGCACGAGCTTGGAATTTGCAAATATAATAGTATGGAAACCGTTAATATTTTTGCTTCTGCCACTAGCGTGTTTGTGTTTGCTTTTTGTAGTTTGGAGAATCTTGATAAAAACTTACGGTTTTAACACAGACATACACGCACGTCAAATGAAACACAAGCCATGCTGTCAAATGAGGTAAAATTGCATAACTAAGTAGTATGAGGCGAAAATCTACTTATAATGAGCGGAGTCCGCACCTTTTTACGGAAAAGACTAAAGAAACCAAACTGAAATCTAGAAGAAAGTAAACGAAAAATGCATTTTTATTTCGTTAACAATTTTTGTACTTGCCAGTCGTCTATGTTGATATGTGATAACTGCGGAACCGGATGTTACCTACCCACCCATCACCAGAGGGGGTGTATCCTAGCCTGTTTCAAGGGTTTCACACAATCATATACATACGACAAATTAAAAGACAAGCCATTTGTGGTAACGTGTGATTCGTTCCTCTGTTGCATATGTTTTGTGCAAAAACTGATGAGCAGTGTTGGGGACAGCCTGGGGCCCGTTGCATAAAAGATATTACTAATATATTATTAGTGATTAGTTGATTAGTGCAGCAGTATTAATGAGCAAAACTATTAATTGAGCCAACAAATTTTGGTGTTTTTGGTATTATTGTGTAGATAATGAAGTGATTAATTAAAAAATGGCTAACACTTTCTATAATTTTTTCCAACTCAATTGTTTTGATCACAAATATCAGAGAAAACCCGAGTTTTGAAGGTTATTCCTTTGGCTTAGTTCAAATTTTAATTTCAGACGAACTTAGAGTATATAGTTCGTTAGAGCATCTCAAAAGCTACAAAACGACATATAGAATATCCCTCAGGCTCTTCCACAATTTTAGCTATTTATAATCAAACTGCTACACTAATTAACTAATCACTAATAATTTATTAGTAATACCTTATATGCAACGGGCCCCTGATCTGCAGAGGAGTCACCCGATGGTACAGAGAACACCTAGTCACAACACCATTCTGAATAATGACGTAAGATTACATAACTAAGTAATATAAGCAATGTAAATGCGAAAATCTACTTGTAATGAGCCGAATGCGCAACATTGTTTCTGAAGAAACCTAGAATAACGTGAAGAAAGCCAACTAAACTTTTATAACAGCAGATTTAACCTTCTAGAAGTTTCCAAAACATGTTGTTCACGGGCCGAACTGTCGGTGTTCTAGTCCGTGGATTTTGGTCTTTGCCCGCCCGGACTCCGTGCCGATGTGAATTGTTTTATCTTGGGATGCAGTTTTCTTGATTACACATATGTAATCTAATTATTAAAAGCCAACATGAAAATCGTTTAAAAATTGGTCAAAAATTTGTAAGACTGTGAGAAAGAATCTCTGTGCATGGAATCACGGAGAAGATCAATAGGCGTCGATATGGAATTCAGTCATTAAATAATGCTCAAGCAATAATTGTATAAATTGTCTGTTTGGTGCTGAGCGAGCGTTGTCTAGCACTCGAAATTAAGCGAAATTCACAAATAGGGTTCAAGATTTACATTTAACTAGGGGAAGAAATCCTAGTTTTAATCATTAACTTAAGTTTAATTAAGTTTAATTAACGCATTACCTGTCAATAACATTAAATTAGAAGCTATAAAATAAGGGTAATTCGGTCACCAATCCCCCTATAATCGGAGTTGTCACTCCCCACGATGTATCCCGGCTAATCTCAAGAATAATAATGAGTTGTTACTCCGCACGAAGATAAACAGTGGTATTTCGGTTAACCTTAAGAATATTAATGAGTTGTCACTCATTGCTTAACTTATATAGGAATATCATGTAATATATATATAGGAATGTCACTCAAATATTTTTCACCCCAACGGCCGGCCGATCCGGCACGCCAGCGGATGGCCAACGTTAAAGGTGGCGAGCTTCTAGAAAGTTCTAGAACTTTCTAGAAGCTTTGCCTTAAAATCAAAGAAGCAGTCCGCTAAAACTTTCGCTAATGACTTGTCACCGAGCTGTCAGCAAAACTGTCAGCTCGGTCCCAAAATTTTCCGTTTCACTCGGTGTTCGCTTGAGTGCAACCGAGAGCGGGTTGCTTTCCCACCTCCCTTTCAGTGCGCTCTCCAGTGCCAATGTCATGGCATGGGGAATTCAACGCACCCTCCCAGGTTAGGTTTAAAATTAGTACTTTTCTGGCCTTAGGGCCAGAAAAGAAATTGAGATAAAAACCACCGCGAACACTACAACTGAGGGCCACATAGGTTTGTTATACCTGACCAGGAACTACAGCCGAGGAAAAAACGCCAGGACTTCAACGGCCATTTTGGCCGTTTCTAATACATTGAGGCCTTTGGCCATTTTTTATTTTTGTGCAATTTTTGGCCTTCGGGCCAATTTTGTTTTTCTTATGAAACCTAATGGGCCAAATTTTTTTATATGCGCTTTTTGGGCCAGTGAGCCCCACTTTTTCCAGTACACTTGGCCTGAGGCCAGATTTTAATTTCCATAGCATGCGTGGGCCTTTGAGCCACTTCTATTTTATATTACTTTGTTATTATTGTTATTTTATTATTTAAATAAAAAGGGGCAGTTCATGTAAACCCCTCCTGTTCGAAGGAGGTCTTTGAGAATTTGTTACTGTTGATGTAGCTAAAAGCAGGAAGTTGTTACCTTCCCCTCAGAACCCAGAAAACAAGAGGTCCTGGATTCGACTATGTTCAACAAAATTGATGTTTCTCGTCCTAGTTGAGATACTGGGTGCCTATCTGCTTTTGAATTGAAAGGCCCAAAACTGTATTAATTTCACGTTGCAGGTTTTTACTGTGCAGGAGCAGACTGTGCAGAGCGAAATCACGTTGCAATCACAATTTCATGTCGTAATTGCAATTTCTTGCACAAGAGTGCATAAGAAATTGCCCGAAAAATAGTATTTTGCTTAAAACTAACTTTGATTTTGCTAAAATCATTCCAAATACGTAATTATTCACCTAAATTTGAAGTTTTCGCAATAAATTCTAATTTGCAAGTTCACTCAAGTTCAGAAAGCCATGATATGAGTAATGGTTGCTGGGTTCGAATCCCGCACCTATAACTTGTACTAATGGGTTTTAACCCATTTGATTCAGGTGCGGAAGAAGGGTTTGGTCCTGCCCAAATTTGACGTCTCGTATTTGAATCCACTGAAGCCTGTGTCTGATAGTAATTAAGTTTGGATCGAATCCCTGTTGGAAGTCGTGAAGTGACGTCGTTATTAGGATCGTATCAGTCGTGGAGCCATAGAAGGTACATTGGAATCTGAATTGACAGATTGATAGTTAATCTGAGTTAATGATAACCAATCTCGATCAGCACCAGATCATCTGTGGGACCTAAGATCAGCTGCGGACATAAATCTGTAACTTTGCAAGATCCGAATCTTGTTTGTATCAAACCTAACTTTATTCTCTTGTTAAAAAATGGGTTTTTATACTCTTTTGTATCTTTTACCTTGGAGTCTGGGGTTGTTATCCCCGTGGCTCTAGCCTGATCCTTTGATTGTTAGTAGTGATTCAACGTAGAAGATCTAAAGAAAAGATTAAATTAATACTTGTACTAATCCCATAACCGCACTAGGCAACTCCCAACCGGACCGACCCTTGCATTGTCCCTCCAGGTGACCGAATCGCATCCGACAATGCTGTTGCCATCTCTTTGAGGATAATCACAGCATTTCGGGCTCACCCAAAGATCGAAACTTTGTATCGCTAACATATTTAAACTAGTTAATTAAAACTGTTTTGTAGTTGTATTTAGTTTTATATTGTCCTTGGTACTGAGGACGGACAAAGCTAGTTTAATTATATAAACACAAACACAAGCATACAAGGAACCGCACAGTAGAGTTTAGTAATAGAGAACAAGTTAGATAATCGTAGTGAGAAAGAGAGGAAGAAGTAGTTACATTGAATATCCAAACCTTGTCCCTAAGATTAAATTAACTATCACCCAAATTGGGTTAATAATCGAGTACTGGCAACTCTGGCAAACTGTCATATACACTGTTTGTCCAAAATATCTGAATTGTATCTGCAGTTTCATTACTCAATTGTTTGTAACAGTGTTTCATTACCATCTGTACGCATTGCTATCACTATTTTACTTGTTAATCAGTATCAAGAGTACATAATAACTAAGAGTGTGACAAACGTCACACTCTTAGTTATCAAGCAGAAAACATCATCTGCACAATAACGGCCTACCCCCCCCCCCCCACAACTGAGTACCTGGTGACCCCCCCACAACTGAGTACCAGGTACACAATTGTGCACGAGCACTCGCTTGTGACCCCCCCCCCCCACAACTGAGTACCAGGTACACAATTGTGCACGAGCACTCGTTTGTATGTTTTAATTTTGAAGCCAAAAACATTCTATCAGCAGCTGGCCACTTTTTGGCTTCAACATGTAAACATACAAGCGTGTGCTCGTGCACAATTGTGTACCTGGTACTCAGTTGGTGGGGGGTCATAAGCGAGTGCTCGTGCACAATTGTGTACCTGGTACTCAGTTGTGGGGGTCACCAGGTACTCAGTTGTGGGGGGGGGGGGTAGGCCGTTATTGTGCAGATGATGTTTTCTGCTTGATAACTAAGAGTGTGACGCTTGTCACAGTCTTAGTGAGTATGTACTCTTGTCAGTATTAATAAATTGTCGTGCCTTGTAGTCGAACTCGTTGTTAACTAAGGCACCATATGCTGACTAAGAGATTGGAACCTGATTCGATCCCTGAATAAGTCAGTGACCATAACTGGACCCCTGATCTCTACAAAGAAGCCATCATTGCCTATTAATCTTGATTTGTCAATTAAAATCTACCTAGCAGAGTTCATTGTCATTGAACCGATTCATCTTCTGGAAAGCAAGTGTCGACCCCGCTTGCTACCGATATCAAGTGGATCCCTGTCCTCATCAAACGAACTCACGAAGAACCAAGGACCCCTGTCCAGGTTCGTGCCGACCTTCTGTGTACTCGAAGCGGTTGTTACCCAGAGTCAGAGTCTTGTCAGACTATAACGGAACCGAATCCCAGTGGAGCCAAACTGGAGCCCGACCTCAATCGCTTCACTACACATACCATCCATTTTTACCACTACATACCACTACGCATCCTGGCTAAACTTTAATTTTCAGTGACTACTCAAGAGAATCGCACGAAGAAGAAGCCAGCCTCCTCATTGCCAAGAATTCTAAGGATACTAGTTTGGCTTTCCTTCTTCCACTCTAACGTAATCCTCCAGACATGGTTCAAATTTTGATGCAAGCCTCTCCGCACTACGGTGCAGGTACTGCTCATAAATAGACAGGGGCGTCTATAGTTCAACCAGTCCAGTATGCACAACCATGCTGTGGTCTTAAGATCATTGTCACCACCTCCCCAATGTTCTTTAATTCTGTTAAAAAATTGTCAGAGTTTTCATTATTAATTTCTTCAACTTCTGGAGAGAGGTGTGCGTCTCCTCGTAAAACGTTTTAATTGAAAAGTAAGGATATTAAATTGGCTCAGATTTGAAGTAGAATAAAGCAGCTTTATATATCTAAGATCACAAGTCGCCCGCTAACATAGGACTGGCCACTTCAAATCGAAATTCTAATTCAAATAATTTTAAATATGTCGTGTTAGGTTTTCTTGTCCACGGCTTTGCATAGCCTACATTTGCGGTTATAACTGACAAAAATGCCAAAAATATTCAATACACGCAAAATTTCACCGCGACTTGAGCTCCACTGACTTTGATTTTGCTTTGCTAGCACTCTCAGCTACCAATAACGGAAGCTTCCGCTCCTTTGCAGGCACTTAAACTTCCAATATTTAGCTTAAAACAACCTGTTAGGACATATGAGACCAAAGAAAGTCCAGCTTTAACCGAAATATAGTTTATTAAAACTGACACTAGCTGGACTTCGCAAAGCAAACTGCCACTGCTACACGAAAAATATTCTGCAGTTTTAAGCGTGTAAGCTTTACCAGCATTGCACAGGACACTCTTTCTTTGGAGCTGGTCATTCCCCTGACCATATAGTCAACCCCTTTTAGCCATGATCGACTTTAACTTCCAAAATATGACGTCTTCAGTCTTGACAGATATTAGCAGATATCAGCGGCGGACATCGAACTAACCAAGTCGATCATTTACAAAGGAACCGTGCCAGTAATTTTCGACGAGTAACATTTAAGGGGGGGGCGACTAAACTTTTGCCCCGACTTTGTCTGATTGGCCTACTTTTTGGCGAAGTTATAGAGCATGGGTGTGGTCAAAAAATACTTGGTCGTTGGTTCTTAGCTGCCTTCCAGCCATGTGCAGCTATCGCGTTTATGTGCCCGACCCCCCTTTTTCACAACTACCAACATAATTAATTAAAAATCTCTGCTGGATTCAAGACCCAAGCTTCAAGCTTGTCATTGACAAATATCATTTGGCACATGTGCCCCTATCTGCGGAAAAATACTAGACGTCTGTATCTTATCTGCATCTAAGGGAATTACTGTTCAAAGTTGAAGTTTCGGCAAAATTTTGAAAATTTTTGGTTAACGAAAGGAATATTTCATTACTGGTGCGAGCTATATGGCTGTAATTTGGCATATACAGAGGCCCTATAGGAGTACTCATTTGTGCCAAATGGCAAGAAATTCTGTCGAGTGAAAAAATTTTTATGTCCACTTTAATCTTCAAAAATTGACAAAATCGCCTTTTTTGGGCAATAGTACCCCAGAAATCGAAAAAATCAAATTTTTTGAAATTAAAATTTTTTGAGATATTTGAGCTCAGCGTGGTCGAAAACACGCCCACAAACGATTTCAGCTCGATTAGTGAAGGTTTGCGACTTCTATGGGTGCAGAAAGCCTTTACATAGGATCCGACAGACTGGAAACGGCGATTTTGGCAATTTTTGAACATTAAAGTTGACATAAAAATTTTTTCACTCGGCAGAATTTTTTGCCATTTGGCACAAATGAGTACTCCTATAGGGCCTCTCTATATGCCAAATTACAGCCATATAGCTCGCACCAGTAATGAAATATTCCTTTCGTTAGCCAAAAATTTTCAAAATTTTGCCGAAACTTCAACTTTGAACAGTAATTCACTTAGATGCAGATAAGATACAGACGTCTAGTATTTTTCCGCAGATAGGGGCACATGTGCCAAATGATATTTGTCAATGACAAGCTTGAAGCTTGGGTCTTGAATTCAGCAGAGATTTTTAATTAATTATGTTGGTAGTTGTGAAAAAGGGGGGGGGGTCGGGCACATAAACGCGACGGCTGCACATGGCTGGAAGGAAACTAAGAACCAACGACCAAGTATTTTTTTGACCACACCCATGCTCTTTAACTTCGCCAAAAAGGAGGCCAATCGGACAAATTTGGGGCACCCCCATTTTAGTCGCCCCCCCCCCCCTTAAGGCGGCAATTGAAAGACGGCACGTGGACCCACATATACAGCCGATTGGACCAACCGTGATTAACAAATAAATTCGCGAATAACATCTGTTTAATTACTAATTTCGTTGCACCAAGTTAATCTTGAATAGCCCCTGAATAACGCGTGAATAAGCAGTTCAAATTTATTCACGAGTTATTCTTATCCGCCACTAAGATTAGTAAGTAGCTATCATTATTTCATAATCCCTCTATTTTTTCCCGAAATGGGTGACTATTTGAGACTAGTGCATTTGGTCAGGTGTCGACGTCGTCAAAATATTCGACGTGCCGTTCGCGATTTCTCCGACCCTTTTCAGCTTTATACTGACGACGAGTTTAGAAAAAGATACCAATTTACGAAAATTACAGTTAGAGATATTTTGCTTCCTTTGGTAACCGATCGTCTGTCCTTTGGATCAAACCGTAACAATGCCGCGTCTAGCTTGGAACAGTTACTGATTTTTCTAAGGTAAGCCTATCTAATCATCTATAAAATGAAGCTTTCATTTAGAAACAAATGCAGTACAAGTCACAATGCAAGTAAAAAGAAAACGCCAGCATTCAAAAGCTCAAATGTTCTCGAGACCGGTTAACGAATACATTTCCTTTAATCATTCAACATTTTCTTCGGTATTTAGTTTTTCTTTCCATTGTTGATACATTTCATCAAACAGCATGTCAGTTTCGTGCATCTTATTCTGGCAAATTTCGCATCTTCCTTCTCGAGAAAGAATTTCATGCTTCTCCAAGTAAGCAACTTCGAATTGGGTTCGATAAACCAACATCTTAGCCGTGTACTCGGCTTTAGCCATAGATAGCCAGCCCATTAGGACAAGTTTTGCGAAATGCGGACATTGGGTGGGTTTTTTTGAAAAAGCCTAATTCCTGACAAAAAATTTTTGTAATCTAATCTAGACTTTTTTGAAAATGAAAACTTTCTTGAAATCTTTTGAATCGGAAAATCGGAAGATCCGTTAACAAAAATGGCAGGTATTCAAATATGAAAATGTTTTGTGCCCATCATTGATCAAAAAGGTGTTCAATACGTACATCATAAACGTCATAAACGGTGGTGCCTAAAATCAGGAACAGGATCAGGAACAGGAACAGGAATAAAGGTCTAAAACCAGGAACAGGAACAGGAACCGGAACAGGAACCGTGGTCTAAAAACAGGAACGGAACGGGGGTCTAATTTCAGGAACAAAATCAGGAACAGGGGTCTAATTTCAGGAACAGGAACGGGGGTCTAATTTCAGGAACAGAATTAGGAACAGGGGTCTAATTCAAGGAACAGGAACGGGGGTCTAATTCCAGGAGCAGGAACGGGGTCTAACTTGAGGAACAGGAACGGGGGTCTAATTTCAGGAACAGAATTAGCAGCAGGGGTCTAATTCAAGGAACAGGAACGGGGGTCTAATTCCAGGAACAGGAACGGGGTCTAACTTGAGGAACAGGAACGGGGGTTTAATTTCAGGAACAGAATCAGGAACAGGGGTCTAATTTCAGGAACAGGAACGGGGGTCTAATTTCAGGAACAGAATTAGGAACAGGGGTCTAATTCAAGGAACAGGAACGGGGGTCTAATTCCAGGAACAGGAACGGGGTCTAACTTGAGGAACAGGAACGGGGGTCTAATTTCAGGAACAGAATCAGGAACAGGGGTCTAATTTCAGGAACAGGAACGGGGGTCTAATTCCAGGAACAGGAACGGGGGTCTAATTTCAGGAACAGGAACGGGGGTCTAATTTCAGGAACAGGAACGGGGGTCTAATTCCAGGAATAGGAACGGGGGTCTAATTCAAAGAACAGAACCAGGAACAGGGGTCTAATTTCAGGAACAGGAACGGATGTCTAATTCAAGGAACAGGAACGGGAGTCTAATTTCAGGAACAGAATCAGGAACGGAGTCTAATTCCAGGAACAGGAACGGGGGTCTAACTTAAGGAACAGGAACGGATTACTACTTCCAGGAAAGGGGTTATTTGTAGGAATCAGTGCAGGAAGAGCGTGTAATTTCAAGAGCAGGAGTAGCAGTGGCATTCTACATTATATATATATATATACATATACATATATATATATATAATGTATATATATATTATATAACTCGACCACTCATCCTCTTTTAAAATTGCAAAATGCTTCCTTAAATTATTATGATATAGCATATAGTAAAGGGACTGTAGCATATACATTCCATTATATGACCACATTACCACGTGACCTTGTTTACGTCTAAATTTGGAAATGTGCCAGCATAAACCGGTCATTCGCGCATACGGACGTGCTGTGTCCTGTTGCGTCTAGTTTTTTTATGCAGAGTATACTTTCGACAGTATAATAGCTTTGTTCTGTTCACTTATATTTAATAGTTTAATTTAAATTTTTAATTAATAATTTAGCTTTCATTCTTTGACAAGATTCTAGTTTAACATTTGAAATCGCTAAACAGTGCAGAAAAGTTTCATATAAAGCATTTTTACAAAGGTAAATTTATAAATTTAAGTACGGAAGCCACAAAGCAGTACTTGTCCAGTTTCCTCCCTATTAGAATATCCGGAAACTATAAACATAGCCAACGGCAAACTTGCTCTGAAGGCTATTACCCTGGCTAAGGGTAACCATTTCAGCTGCATTGTGAAGTGGAAAAAACTTGTGGTTCTACTACGATGGATTGAAGAAGGGTGACTCGCGACTGGTTCCACTGTCATCATCCCAGCTCAACGTTGAATTTTTCAACCCAGACTTTGTCATGTACTTACGCACTGAATAGCTGTATTCCATGCTGAAACTTTGAGTTTTAATGTTTGTTGCTCACTTACTTTGTTGACTCTTACATGCTGTTAACCTTACCTTGTGTGACCTGAGAATATAAAACATGGTCTTGAATTAGAATATGATTCCGGCTAGGAAACATATATTTGTACAAATTAGGAGGTAGGTGGACATTTACATAAACTAAACGCCTTCCTTCCTTGAATTAGACATCCGTTCCTGCTCCTGGAATTAGATCCCCGTTCCTGTTCCTGAAATTAGACCCCCGTTCCTGTTCCTGAAATTAGACCCCTAGTTCCTGGTTCTGTTCCTGGAATTAGCCCCCGTTCCTGGTTCTGTTCCTGAAATTAGCCCCCCGTTCCTGTTCCTCAAGTTAGACCCCGTTCCTGTTCCTGGAATTAGCCCCCGTTCCTGGTTCTGTTCCTGAAATTAGACCCCCGTTCCTGTTCCTGAAATTAGACCCCTGTTCCTGATATTTTTTTTTTTTTTTTCTGTTCCTGAAATTAGACCCTGTTCCTTGTTCCTGGAAATTAGACCCCCGTTTGTTCCTGAAATTAGACCCCCGTTCCGTTCCTGTTTTTAGACCACGGCTCCTGTTCCGGTTCCTGTTCCTGTTCCTGGTTTTAGACCTTTATTCCTGTTCCTGTTCCTGTTCCTGTTCCTGGTTTTAGACACCACCGATGTGTAGCTCCCAAGCTACACTGGTGCTCATAAATCTGCAATCGGTTAGATTGCTGACAGCCGAAGACTGCGCGACGGTTCTCAGTTCAACTGCTTAAATAGGTTCTAAAACCTAATTTGCATAATCCGAATGGAAAAAATCTGACCTAAGCTAGCCCTGTGTTGAAGATAGGGCTTCTGAATGGAGAAATGACTCACACTACACTAAACATAGAAGTTTCCATTTTATACATTCCTGCTCCAGCAGGAATAATAAACATAGAAGTTTCCATTTTATACATTCCTGCTCCAGCAGGAATAACAAGTAGTGCCCAAAAAGGGCATGATTCCTCGGCCGAGAACTGTCTGAATATTTAAAACTTTTACGTTCATATTGTTTGATCATTTAGAGTACCAGTAATATTTTATTACAGGCATCGATTTTGGTCACGAGGAACAGCGTCTTGAAAAATGCATTGTACCAAATTAATAAATCAACAATGAATGCTCAGAATAAAAACCTGAGAAGCTGGCTGCGGGCATGAAACGAACATATATGCACGTGTGTCATGGAATACAGCTATTCAGTGCGTAAGTATATGACAAAGTCTGGGTTGAAAAATTCAACGTTGAGCTGGGATGATGACAGTGGAACCAGTCGTGAGTCACCCTTCTTCAATCCATTGTAGTAGAACCACAAGTTTTTTCCACTTCACAATGCAGCTGAAATGGTTACCCTTAGCCAGGGTAATAGCGTTCAGAGCAAGTTTGCCGTTGGCTATGTTTATAGTTTCCGGATATTCTAATAGGGAGGAAACTGAGACAAGTAACAACTGCTTTGTGGCTTCCGTACTTAAATTTATAAATTTACCTTTGTAAAAATGCTTTATATGAAACTTTTCTGCACTGTTTAGCGATTTCAAATGTTAAACTAGAATCTTGTCAAAGAATGAAAGCTAAATTATTAATTAAAAATTTAAATTAAACTATTAAACATAAGTGAACAGAACAAAGCTATTATACTGTTGAAAGTATACTCGGCATAAAAAAACTAAGATGCAACAGGACACAGCACGTCCGTATGCGCGAATGACCGGTTTATGCTGGCACATTTCCAAATTTAGACGTAAACAAGGTCACGTGGTAATGTGGTCATATAATGGAATGTATATGCTACAGTCCCTTTACTATATGCTATATCATAATAATTTAAGGAAGCATTTTGCAATTTTAAAAGAGGATGAGTGGTCGAGTTATATAATGTATATATACATTATATATATATATGTATATGTACATATATATATATAATGCAGAATGCCACTGCTACTCCTGCTCTTGAAATTACACGTTCTTCCTGCACTGATTCCTACAAGTAACCCCTTCTCTGGAAGTAGCAATCCGTTCCTGGTCCTTAAGTTCTGACCCCGTTCCTGGGGTGTCTCCCGATTCTAGTCTCCGTTCCACGGGACTTCTGTTAGACCCGATCTGATTAGACCCCCCAGTTAGACCTCGTTCCTGTGAGCTCGCTGAGACATCCGACCCCTCGGTCCTGTAGGTCTAGACGCCTGTTCCTGTTCGTTCCTGTTCAAGTTAGACCGTTCTAGACCCCCGATTCCATGTTCCTGGAATTGGACCCCTGTTCCTAATTCTGTTCCTGAAATTAGACCCCCGTTCCTGTTCCTGAAATTAGACCCCTGTTCCTGATTCTGTTCCGCGATTAAACCCCCGTTCCTGTTCCTCCAAGTTAGACCCCGTTCCTGTTCCTTGGAATTAGACCCCCGTTCCTGTTCCTTGAATTAGACCCCTGCTGCTAATTCTGTTCCTGAAATTAGACCCCCGTTCCTGTTCCTCAAGTTAGACCCAGGTTCTGCTCTGCGTTCCTGTTCCTTGAATTAGACCCCTGTTCCTAATTCTGTTCCTGAAATTAGACCCTCGTTCCTGTTCCTGAAATTAGACCCCTGTTCCTGATTTTGCTCCTGAAATTAGACCCCCGTTCCGTTCCTGTTTTTAGACCACGGTTCCTGTTCCGGTTCCTGTTCCCGTTGCTGCCGGGTAGGACCTTTATTCCTGTTCCTGTCTCTGATCCTGCTCCTGATTTTAGGCACCACCGTTTATGACGTTTATGATGTACGTATTGAACACCCTTTTTGATCAATGATGGGCACAAAACATTTTCATATTTGAATACCTGCCATTTTTGTTAACGGATCTTCCGATTTTCCGATTCAAAAAGATTTCAGAAAAGTTTTCATTTTCAAAAAAGTTCAGATTAGATTACAAAAATTTTTTGTCAGGAATTAGTTTTTCAAAAAAACCCACCCAATGTCCGCATTTCGCAAAACTTGTCCGAATGGGTTGCATATTCTATGGCTAAAAGCCGAGTACACGGCTAAGATGTTGGTTTATCGAACCCAATTCGAAGTTGCTTACTTGGAGAAGTGTTTTAAATTCTTTCTCGAGAAGGAAGATGCGAAATTTGCCAGAATAAGATGCACGAAACTGACATGCTGTTTGATGAAATGGACCCACAATGGAAAGAAAAACTAAAATACCGAAGAAAATGTTGAATAATTAACTGATGTGAAAAGTATTCGTTAACCGGTCTCAAGAACATTTCAGCTTTTTGACTGTTGGCGTTTTCTGTTTACTTGAATTGTAATTTGCATTGCATTTGTTTCTAAATGAAAGCTTCATTTTATAGATGATTAGATAGGCTTACCTTAGAAAATCAGTAACTGTTCCACTAGACGCGGCATTGTTACGGTTTGATCCTTAAAAAGGACAGACGATCGGTTACCAAAGGAAGCAAAATATCTCTAACTGTAATTTTGGTAAATCGGTATCTTCTTCTAAACTCGTCGTTGGGGTATAAAGCTAAATGGGTCGGAGAAATCGCGAACGGCACGATGAATATTTTGACGACGTCGACCTCGGCCAAATGCAGTATGTCTCAAATAGTCACCCATTTCGGAAAAAATGGAGGGAGTATGAATTAATGATAGCTACGCACTAATCAGACGTTAATCTTAGTGGCGGATAAGAATAACTCGTGAATAAATTTGAACTGCTTATTCACGCGTTATTCAGGGGCTATTCAAGATTAACTTGGTGCAACGAAATTAGTAATTAAACAGATGTTATTCGCGAATTACTGGTGAATAGAATATTCCATTTGTTAATCACAGTTGGTGCAATCGGCTGTATATGTGGGTCCACGTGCCGTCTTTCAATTGCCGCCTTAAGGGGAGCGACTAAAATGGGGGTGCCCCAAATTTGACCGATTGGCCTCCTTTTTATGAAGTTAAAGAGCATGGGTGTTGTCAAAAAAATACTTGGTCGTTGGTTCTTAGTTTCCTTCAAGCTATGCAGCTGTCGCGTTTATGTGCCCAACCCCCCCTTTTCACAAAACTACCAACATAATTAATTAAAAATCTCTGCTGAATTCAAGACCCAAGCTTCAAGCTTGTCATTGGCAAATATCATTTGGCACATGTGCCCCTATCTGCGGAAAAATACTAGACGTCTATCTTATCTGCATCTAAGTGAATTACTGTTCAAAGTTGAAGTTTCGGCAAAATTTTGAAAATTTTTATTAACGAAAGGAATATTTCATTACTGGTGCGAGCTATATGGCTGTATTTGGCATATAAGAGAGGCCCTATAAGTACTCATTTGTGCCAAATGGCAAAAAATTCTGCTGGTGAAAAAATTTTATGTCGCTTTAATGTTTAAAAATTGCCAAAATCGCCGTTTTCAGTCTGTCGGATCCTATGTAAAGGCTTTCTGCACCCATAGAAGTCTAAACCACTAATCGAGCTGAAATCGTTTGTGGGAGTGTTTTCGACCACGCTGAGTTCAAATATCTCAAAAAATTTTAATTTCAAAAAATTTGATTTTTCGTTTTCTGGGGGTACTATTGCCCAAAAAAAAAGGCGATTTTTTGACAATTTTTGAAGATTAAAGTTGACATAAAAATTTTTTCACTCGACAGAATTTCTTGCCATTTGGCACAAATGAGTACTCCTATAGGGCCTCTGTATATGCCAAATTACAGCCATATGCTCGCACCAGCGATGAAATATTCCTTTCGTTAGCCAAAAAGAAATTTTCAAAATTTTACCCAAACACCAACTTTGAACAGTAATTCCCTTGAATGCAGATAAGATACAGACGTCTAGTATTTTTCCGCAGATAGGGGCACAAGTGTGTTGTCAATGACAAGCAAGAAGCTTGGGTCTTGAATCCAGCAGAGATTTTTAATTAATTGTATTTGGTAGTTGTGAGAAAAGGGGGTCGGGCACATAAACGCGATAGCTGCACATGGCTGGAAGGCAGCTAAGAACCAACGACCAGTATTTTTTGAGCTTTCCCATGCTCTTCGCCAAAAAGTAGGCCAATCAGACAAAGTCGGGGCAAAAGTTTAGTCGTTTCCCCCTTAAATGTTACTCGTCGAAAATTACTGGCACGGTTCCTTTGTAAATGATCGACTTGGTTAGTTCGATGTCCGCCGCTGATATCTGCTAATATCTGTCAAGACTGAAGACGTCATATTTTGGAGAGTTAAAGTCGATCATGGCTAAAAGGGTTGACCACCTGGGTCTTTTTTTAGAGAGATGACCAGCTCCAAAGAAAGAGTGTCACATCTGCAATGCTGGTAAAGCTTACACGCTTAAAACTGCAGAATATTTTTCGTGTAGCAGTGGCAGTTTGCTTTGCAGAATCCAGCTAGTGTCAGTTTTAATAAACTATATTTCGGTTAAAGCTGGTTTCTTTGATGCATATGTCCTAACAGGTTGTTTTAAGCTAAATATTGGAAGTTCATGCCTGCAAAGGAGCGGAAGCTTCCGTTATTGGTAGCTGAAGGTGCTAGCAAAGCAAAATCAAAGTCAGTGGAGCTCAAGTCGCGGTGAAATTTTGCGTGTATTGAATATTTTTGGCAATTTTGTCAGTTATAACCGCAAATGTAGGCTATGCAAAGCCGTGGACAAGAAAACCTAACACGACAGCAGCATTATTGATTGACATTTGGATGAATTTCGGTTGAAGTGGCCAGTCCTATGTTAGCGGGCGACTTGTGATCTTGTAGATATATAAAACTGCTTTATTCATGGAAATCTGAAATGATTAATATCCTTACTTTTCAATTAAAACGTTTTACGAGGAGACGCACACCTCTCTCCAGAAGTTGAAGAAATTAATAATGAAAACTCTGACAATTTTTTAACAGAATTAAAGAACATTGGGGAGGTGGTGACAATGATCTTAAGACCACAGCATGGTTGTGCATACTGGACTGGTTGAACTATAGACGCCCCTGTCTATTTATGAGCAGTACCTGCACCGTAGTGCGGAGAGGCTTGCATCAAAATTTGAACCATGTCTGGAGGATTACGTTAGAGTGGAAGAAGGAAAGCCAAACTAGTATCCTTAGAATTCTTGGCAATGAGGAGGCTGGCTTCTTCTTCGTGCGATTCTCTTGAGTAGTCACTGAAAATTAAAGTTTAGCCAGGATGCGTAGTGGTATGTAGTGGTAAAAATGGATGGTATGTGTAGTGAAGCGATTGAGGTCGGGCTCCAGTTTGGCTCCACTGGGATTCGGTTCCGTTATAGTCTGACAAGACTCTGACTCTGGGTAACAACCGCTTCGAGTACACAGAAGGTCGGCACGAACCTGGACAGGGGTCCTTGGTTCTTCGTGAGTTCGTTTGATGAGGACAGGGATCCACTTGATATCGGTAGCAAGCGGGGTCGACACTTGCTTTCCAGAAGATGAATCGGTTCAATGACAATGAACTCTGCTAGGTAGATTTTAATTGACAAATCAAGATTAATAGGCAATGATGGCTTCTTTGTAGAGATCAGGGGTCCAGTTATGGTCACTGACTTATTCAGGGATCGAATCAGGTTCCAATCTCTTAGTCAGCATATGGTGCCTTAGTTAACAACGAGTTCGACTACAAGGCACGACAATTTATTAATACTGACAAGAGTACATAATAACTAAGAGTGTGACAAGCGTCACACTCTTAGTTATCAAGCAGAAAACATCATCTGCACAATAACGGCCTACCCCCCACAGCTGAGTACCTGGTGACCCCCACGGCTGAGTACCAGGCAATTGTACACGAGCACTGTAATGACCCCGCAACTGAGTACCAGGGCCTGCAATTGCCGGCACGACTTTTCAGCGTATGTTTACATGTGAAGCCAAAAAGTGGCCAGCTGCTGATAGAATGTTTTTGGCTTCAACATGTAAACGTACAAGCGAGTGCTCGTGCACAATTGTGTACCTGGTACTCAGTTGTGGGGGGTCGCAAGCGAGTGCTCGTGCACATTTGTACCTGGTACTCAGTTGTGGAAGTCACCAGGTACTCAGTTGTGGGGGGTAGGCCGTTATTGTGCAGATGATGTTTTCTGCTTGATAACTAAGAGTGTGACGTTTGTCACACTCTTAGTTATTATGTACTCTTGATACTGATTAACAAGTAAAATAGTGATAGCAATGCGTACAGATGGTAATGAAACACTGTTACAAACAATTGAGTAATGAAACTGCAGATACAATTCAGATATTTTGGACAAACAGTGTATATGACAGTTTGCCAGAGTTGCCAGTACTCGATTATTAACCCAATTTGGGTGATAGTTAATTTAATCTTAGGGACAAGGTTTGGATATTCAATGTAACTACTTCTTCCTCTCTTTCTCACTACGATTATCTAACTTGTTCTCTATTACTAAACTCTACTGTGCGGTTCCTTGTATGCTTGTGTTTGTGTTTATATAATTAAACTAGCTTTGTCCGTCCTCAGTACCAAGGACAATATAAAACTAAATACAACTACAAAACGGTTTTAATTAACTAGTTTAAATATGTTAGCGATACAAAGTTTCGATCTTTGGGTGAGCCCGAAATGCTGTGATTATCCTCAAAGAGATGGCAACAGCATTGTCGGATGCGATTCGGTCACCTGGAGGGACAATGCAAGGGTCGGTCCGGTTGGGAGTTGCCTAGTGCGGTTATGGGATTAGTACAAGTATTAATTTAATCTTTTCTTTAGATCTTCTACGTTGAATCACTACTAACAATCAAAGGATCAGGCTAGAGCCACGGGGATAACAACCCCAGACTCCAAGGTAAAAGATACAAAAGAGTATAAAAACCCATTTTTTAACAAGAGAATAAAGTTAGGTTTGATACAAACAAGATTCGGATCTTGCAAAGTTACAGATTTATGTCCGCAGCTGATCTTAGGTCCCACAGATGATCTGGTGCTGATCGAGATTGGTTATCATTAACTCAGATTAACTATCAATCTGTCAATTCAGATTCCAATGTACCTTCTATGGCTCCACGACTGATACGATCCTAATAACGACGTCACTTCACGACTTCCAACAGGGATTCGATCCAAACTTAATTACTATCAGACACAGGCTTCAGTGGATTCAAATACGAGACGTCAAATTTGGGCAGGACCAAACCCTTCTTCCGCACCTGAATCAAATGGGTTAAAACCCATTAGTACAAGTTATAGGTGCGGGATTCGAACCCAGCAACCATTACTCATATCATGGCTTTCTGAACTTGAGTGAACTTGCAGAATTAGAATTTATTGCGAAAACTTCAAATTTAGGTGAATAATTTACGTATTTGGAATGATTTTAGCAAAATCAAAGTTAGTTTTAAGCAAAATACTATTTTTCGGGCAATTTCTTATGCACTCTTGTGCAAGAAATTGCAATTACGACATGAAATTGTGATTGCAACGTGAATTTCGCTCTGCTGATTCTGCTCCTGCACAGTAAAAACCTGCAACGTGAGAGTGTCCCAGTTTTGGGCCTTTCAATTTTCAAAAGCAGATAGGCACCCAAGTATCTCAACTAGGACGAGAAACATCGAAGATTTTGTTGAACATAGTCGAATCCAGGACCTCTCTTGTTTCCCGCAGGTTCTGATGGGAAAATAACAACTTCCTGCTTTTAGCTACATCAACAGTAACAAATTCTCAAAGACCTCCTTCGAACAGGAGGGGTTTACATGAACTGCCCCTTTTTATTTAAATAATAAAATAACAAGAATAACAAAGTAATATAAAATAGAAGTAGCTCCAAAGGCCTTCGCATGCTATGGAAATTAAAATCTGGCCTCAGGCCAAGTGTACTGGAAAAAGTGGGGCTCACTGGCTTTAAAAAAAGCGCATATAAAAAAAATTTGGCCCATTAGGTTTCATGAGAAAAACAAAATTGGCCCGAAAGCCAAAAATTGCACAAAAATAAAAAATGGCCAAAGGCCTCAATGTATTAGAAACGGCCAAAATGGCCGTTGAAGTCCTGGCGTTTTTTTCCTCGGCTGTAGTTCCTGGTCGGGTATAACAAACCTATGTGGCCCTCAGTTGTAGTGTTCGCGGTGGTTTTTATCTCAATTTCTTTTCTGGCTAAGTTTGTGAAAAGTACTAATTTTAAAACCTAACCTGGGAGGGTGCGTTGAATTCCCCATGCCATGACATTGGCACTGGAGAGCGCACTGAAAGGGAGGTGGGAAAGCAACCCGCTCTCGGTTGCACTCAAGCGTTTCATTGAAACGGGAAAATTTTGGGACCGAGCTGACAGTTTTGCTGACAGCTCGGTGACAAGTCGTACTTAACGAAGTTTTAGCGGACTGCTTCTTTGATTTTAAGGCAAAGCTTCTAAGTTCTAGAACTTTCTAGAAGCTCGCCATAACTAACGTTGGCCATCCGCTGGCGTGCCGGATCGGCCGGCCGTTGGGGTGAAAAATATTTGAGTGACATTCCTATATATATATTACATGATATTCCTATATAAGTTAAGCAATGAGTGACAACTCATTAATATTCTTAAGGTTAACCGAAATACCACTGTTTATCTTCGTGCGGAGTAACAACTCATTATTATTCTTGAGATTAGCCGGGATACATCGTGAGGGTGACAACTCCGATTATAGGGGATTGGTGACCGAATTACCCTTATTTTATAGCTTCTAATTTAATGTTATTGACAGGTAATGCGTTAATTAAACTTAATTAAACTTAAGTTAATGATTAAACTAGGATTTCTTCCTAGTTAAATGTAAATCTTGAACCCTATTTGTGAATTTCGCTTAATTTCGAGTGTGCTAGACAACGCTCGTAACAAACAGACAATTTATACAATTATTGCTTGAGCATTATTTAATGACTGAATTCCATATCGGCGCCTATTGATCTTCTCCGTGATTCCATGCACAGAGATTCTTTCTCACAGTCTTACAAATTTTTGACCAATTTTTAAACGATTTTCATGTTGGCTTTTAATAATTAGATTACATATGTGTAATCAAGAAAACTGCATCCCCAAGATAAAACAATTCACATCGGCACGGGAGTCCGGGCGGGCAAAGACCAAAATCCACGGACTAGAACACAGCCAGTTGGGTCCGTGAACAACATGTTTGGGAAACTTCTAGAAGGTTAAATCTGCTGTTATAAAAGTTTAGTTGGCTTTCTTCACGTTATTCTAGGTTTCTTCAGAAACAATGTTGCGCATTCGGCTCATTACAAGTAGATTTTCGCATTTACATTGCTTATATTACTTAGTTATGTAATCTTACGTCATTATTCAGAATGGTGTTGTGACTAGGTGTTCTCTGTACCATCGGGTGACTCCTCTGCAGATCAGGGGCCCGTTGCATATAAGGTATTACTAATAAATTATTAGTGATTAGTTAATTAGTGTAGCAGTTTGATTATAAATAGCTAAAATTGTGGAAGAGCCTGAGGGATATTCTATATGTCGTTTTGTAGCTTTTGAGATGCTCTAACGAACTATATACTCTAAGTTCGTCTGAAATTAAAATTTGAACTAAGCCAAAGGAATAACCTTCAAAACTCGGGTTTTCTCTGATATTTGTGATCAAAACAATTGAGTTGGAAAAAATTATAGAAAGTGTTAGCCATTTTTTAATTAATCACTTCATTATCTACACAATAATACCAAAAACACCAAAATTTGTTGGCTCAATTAATAGTTTTGCTCATTAATACTGCTGCACTAATCAACTAATCACTAATAATATATTAGTAATATCTTTTATGCAACGGGCCCCAGGCTGTCCCCAACACTGCTCATCAGTTTTTGCACAAAACATATGCAACAGAGGAACGAATCACACGTTACCACAAATGGCTTGTCTTTTAATTTGTCGTATGTATATGATTGTGTGAAACCCTTGAAACAGGCTAGGATACACCCCCTCTGGTGATGGGTGGGTAGGTAACATCCGGTTCCGCAGTTATCACATATCAACATAGACGACTGGCAAGTACAAAAATTGTTAACGAAATAAAAATGCATTTTTCGTTTACTTTCTTCTAGATTTCAGTTTGGTTTCTTTAGTCTTTTCCGTAAAAAGGTGCGGACTCCGCTCATTATAAGTAGATTTTCGCCTCATACTACTTAGTTATGCAATTTTACCTCATTTGACAGCATGGCTTGTGTTTCATTTGACGTGCGTGTATGTCTGTGTTAAAACCGTAAGTTTTTATCAAGATTCTCCAAACTACAAAAAGCAAACACAAACACGCTAGTGGCAGAAGCAAAAATATTAACGGTTTCCATACTATTATAT
>JASAND010013782.1:0-43018 GCA_030248195.1 Trissonchulus latispiculum
CCATACCAGCCGCCATGCGTTGTTCTGCCGCATCGGCCGGGTTCAGTAGGCCGGACTTGGTTCGTCCGAACCGGTCTGAACGCCAGCAGGTTCGCTGTCGCCCATAGCAATGCCCGACGTCGTGCCAACCTCGTCGTCTGACGCTAAATCGACGATAGGTATTTTAGTTGTCCTATCAGTGACAAGGTCCGTAACAGGTGGTAGGTCTCCAGCAGCCGAAACGACTGGAGGCGAAGGCTGAGGCATATCGTCGAGCACCGGTTTAGGCGAAGTCATTTCTTCGATTTCTTCTGTCGTTGACGCTGACGTTTAGACGGACGAGAGCCTGACGTAGATGGAGCCTGAGAGGTCTCGTTCACAAAACTGACTGAGCAGGTGTTGTCAGTCTGATATTTGCCTGACGGGCCGCCTCCCGCTGAGGTCGAATAGATGCGAGGAGAGGAGTCAGATTGAGGCAAGCTAATTTGCTGTAGTCGATTAACTGCCTCCTGACGTTTCGCTTGCAAGATGCGGATCTGCTGATTTAAGTCCGAAATGTCCTGTTGGCATTGCTGTGATGGGTCGGTCACAGTTGCATCAGACGTTCCCGTCGTCGTTCGAACGCTAGGTTGAGCTGAGCCAGAAGGTGGAGAAACAACCTTCTTGACTTTTTTTCCTGCGGTTAGCCGTTCCATAGTACAACCGCACTACTAGCACCCCGCGTCGGCCGCCGACCGTTTTGAACGCTGATCCATTCGAGAAGAGTCCGGGGTTCCGGAACCTGAGGGTCCAGCCACCGAGAGGGTGGCAGCCGCAGGGCCAGAAGGAGGGGCACCAGATGGACCAGGAGCCGCCCACGATCCGTCTGTTCCATTCCTCGGCCGCTGGCGTACTGCTTGGGGCCTCAGAACAGGTCTGGTCGGATGGTATAGGGAGATCACCCGGCAAAGGCGAACTGCCGTGTGGGGGGAGGGGGTTGGCTGTAGCCCTGGATAGACGACCACCGTCCCGTTTGCCTCCACCGCAGATCTTCGAGTGACAATGGTGCTGAATGATGGACCTTCCGAAGGTAAAGTTTCGCCAAAACCAGGCCGCCGATTAGCCGAACTGGCTGATGTAGAAGGCGGTAGCACGTAAGTGCCGGTTAAAGCAGGAGGGTAAACTGGCCTCATACCAAATGGAGTAGGACCCGTGAGTTCCTCGTCGACAGAAACGAGGCCACCAACGGACGGGAATGTGGCCAAGTTATTTGGGTCCACGGGATCCTGATGAGAACCAGAAGAACCAGATTGGTCTTCTCGTCGTCGCTGGTTTGCCGCCATGCTGATAGAAAGTGCTGGCAAAGTCAATGACAGCAATCGTAATGAGAAGCACCAGGAGCGTTATAATTTGATCCAGAAATAGAATTCGTAATGAATAAGGCGTTAGGCCGGTCCAGATCTGAAGAAATCAAGAAAGGGTGAGGTATATTATACATAAACACAAACAAGGGTTGAAAATGTGGAGGGATACATATATACGTTAGTGAACACGAACACTTTTGGGAATGGGGGTAAATAGAAACAAGATAAAAATTATAATTAAGGGTGTGGGGGAAAACCCAGGTAAAGAAAATTTTACCCACCCAAATTATAAAATTTATTATACCACCCCCCAAAAGGTGCAAAGGCAGGCAGGGAGAAGTGAGTTAGAGTGTACAGCAAAAACCCACAAGTATGTACGTACGTACACGCAGGTAAAATTGCAGACATAGCAGGCTTGCTATGCCTACAAGAAAACCCACGGGTACATACGCACACACAAGAAAACTGCAAGCACAAAGCAATGGACACTTATATACGTATATACGCACTAGAGGGGCGTCCAGCTACCCAGCAGAAAATCAATAGTGGACAGCCTTCCTCGTGCGACTGCAAAAAGCACAAGTACGTAGCTACAGAAGACCCAAAAGATAATAACACTGACTACGTAGAAGTGACAAGATACAGAGGACATCAATGAAAATAACCCAAGTGGCGACCGCCGGTTAGGAATAAAAGATACCGTAACCTTTTCTTATTTTAGGCGTACTGCCTGGTTCCTGACCGGACGGTCAAGAAGTGGCTCAGCTTCTAAATATGGCTGATTTCTTCTCCAGACTGGGCTCCAACGTTCTGGATCTTGAAGGTGACTTCCGACATTTTCTCCAGTATCCTGTACGGACCATTGAGTTTTGGCCGCACTCTGAACATGCCAGAAGGAGCTCCTCCTGTGAAGTTTCTCATTACCAGCATGCCTGTCTTGTAGTGGATCGCTTTGGTCCTTTTTGTCGTAAGCCAGCCGATTTTTCTGCGTTGAAGCTCCAGGCCCCGGCGGCTGCAGTCCACGCCTTATGAAGGACGGAAAGGTGGGACTGTTTGTAAGGAGTCATAGTTCCGTACGACCTCATCAGCATGACCGTCAAACAACTGGCCCAGTGGAAGATGCAGATCGTGACCGGTCATAAGGAAATGGGGAGAATCCCCTACAGAGCTATGGATGGACGCCCGGTACGTACAAAGGGCCCACGGCAATTAATCGTCCCAATTGGTCTGGTAAACATCCACATACCGGCTGAAAATCATTCGGAGTGTCTTATTCAGTCTTCGACCACGCCGTTCGCGGATGATAGGATGTTGTTCGTTGCAGTTTCGATCCACTAAGCTCGCTCAGAGCGGTAAACAGTTTGGACAAGAAGTTAGTCCCGCGGTCAGACAGCAGATTAGAGTGGCACGCCCACTGAGAAACTAGTTTTAGGCGACCGTTTCTGCTGTTTCATTTAGCATTGCAAACGCTTCAGCGTACCGGATAACGTGATATACGATTACTAAGATACACGTATTTCCCCGGCTTGTCGGGTTTTTTTGAGCAATGCATCACGTCCAGGCTGACCAGTTCGAGGGGACGCTTGACGCGAACAGCATTCTGCAATCCGGCCTGTGGACGCACCGGGCCCGGATTGAATTTGGCGCACACCTTACCTGCGCTGGTGTAGTCGGCGTGATCTTGCGCCATCGTCGGCCAAAAATAGCGCGAAGCTAAACTCGCATAAACGGCTGTATGGCTGCGGTGGCCGCCAACCATATAACCAGAAAGAACTTCTTCCAGTATCATTTGGCGAAAGCATTGAGGGACCGCAATGACCTTGAAGGTCTTCCTGACGATGGCCCCTCTCATCAAGATGCCATCGGAATGATAGACCATTCTGGATGAAGTAGATGGGCCGAAGCTTTTCAGGTGCACCGAAACCTGCGGATCCTTCGGTTGAACCCTGCGTTCCGTGAGATCAAACAGAGGGCTGAAATCATTCAGATCCATCCAGTTGCCTCACGCTTCCAGGTATGACTGGCACCTATGGTCTAAGGCGCATATGGCTGGTGGGTACGTGACGTCAGTCAGGTCCATCTCGAGTTCGTTAAGCCGTTCAGATAATGGCAAAGGCGACAACGCATCGGCAACGACGTTTTGTCGACCAGGTCGATAGTCGATGGTTAAATCGAACTCCTGTAATCGTAGAGCGGACCGAGCTTGACGACTAGCACCCAGAATTGACCTGTTACGCGACAAGTCCTTCACAGCCATATGATTCGTCCAGATTATGAAAAGTCCAGCTGAGACGTACTGCCGGAACTTTTGGCATGCCCATACCACTCCAGCTCCCTCAAGATCAGTGGCAGAATGATTCTTCTCGTAAGTAGTGAGCATTCGGCTAGCATAGGCCACAGGCCGAGTCACCACAATTCGTGCCGTTTCCGGATTCTTGGCACAGCGAGGCACTGACGCAGGCTGTTCAAGGACAGCCCCCAGGCCGTGATGGCTAGCGTCCACTGAAATGATGAAGACTTTCGCAAGGTCCTCATAAGCCAACACAGGGGCCTGAGAAAGGATCCATTTGAGAGCATCAAATGCCTGCTGACGATCAGAATTCCACCTCGAAAGACAGCGTCTTTCTTGAGAAGCTCTATAGGGGCAGCTATCTTCGTATAGTCCGGAACGAATCTTCTGTAGCCGCTCGTACCCAGGAATGGTGTTACGCCCTTCACATCTTCAGGAGGCGACAGGTTCGCCATAGCTGCCACCTTATCCGGATCAACCGAGATACCGTCCTGAGATATGATATGCCCCAAGAAGGGGACTTGTTGTCGAAGAAAACTGCGTTTCTTCAGTTTGATTCGCAGCCCGTTGTCGCGAAGCTTCTGGAGGACGATCCGAAGCATGTCCAGGTGCAAGGACACGTCCGGCGACGGGATAAGAACATCGTTGATGTAGACAGGTAGGCCAATGAGGACCTTCTCCATGACTCGCTGAAACGTGGCGGGGGCGTTGCATAAACCGAACGGCATAACGTTCACATGAAAGAATCCCCATATGGGAGACGAAAGCCGTCTTCTCCCTATCCGGAGGAGCTACCTCTACCTGCCAATATCCAGCAGCCAGATCAATTGATGAAAAAATAGAGCTGCTTTTCAATTGATCCATAATCTCATCGATTTTTGGCAGGGGGTAATTGTCCTTCTTGGTGGCCTTGTTAAGCCGACGGTAATCAATCACCAGCCGCGTGGTGCCATCCTTCTTGCCGACGAGGATGCAAGGTGAAGACCACGGGCTCGTAGATGGCTCGCAAACGCCTTCCTCCAGCATCGCTTTGATATGCTTCTCGACTTCGGCCTTCTGAGGAGGATTCATACGATATGGCCGACTTTTAATGGGTCGTTCTTGTCCCGTATCGATGACATGACGATCGACGTTTGACCGGCCTGGATTACCAGGACGGGCAACAATATCGCAGAATTCGAGAAGCAGATCCTTCATTTGCCGTTTGAGCTCGTCTGAGCCGGCCATCTTGGCAAAATCGACGTTTGCTTCAGTATCCCGTATCTTTTCTTCGAGAGTGGGTTCTGGTGCCCGGCGTAATAGGTCAGGAGAAACACGTTCCCCTTCGAAGCTCTCCTCCAGACCTGATCCGCGAACAACGTCGTCTGTGCCGTATTGGCTGCGAAAACTTGTCGTGCCAGTGGTACCCGAATCTCTCTGTTGGCGAACAGCCTTGGACACGGACGGAGTCGTCACGCTGCGCACTTCTTGTGTCTGGTGGGCCCGTACTTGCAGGTGGTTGACCGAGCTAGGATGCCTTTGCTAGCCTCCCTGCTTTCCCGAGGCCGACCGACCGAGCGCTTGGATCGCTGGGTGTCTGGACCAAACAAGAAAGGCAGGTAAATCGAGGGGTGGCCTCCGCCCTCAACAACGTATGCCATGCCCAGAATCTCGTCGACCTCTGATACGGGGATTGCTCGGCCCAAAGAAGCACTTTTGGGCAAGTCAACTATACGGTCGCTCCCATTGTACACCCGAATATACGAAACCTTTGGCGTTATGTCCAGAACGCCGGCCTGAGGGCATACCGCTGGACTCTCAATCACGCCCGCATCAGGTTCATAGTAGGCGAGACAGGACGAATCCAAAAATGAGCCGTTAGCGCGAACAGCTCGGGCAGGGACAAAACGTTCCCGGTTCGGGAAAAGCCTGACTGCTTCCCGGACGCATAGGGTTACCGCAGACGTGACCTCAATGCCATAGGCTGAGGCAATAACTTGCAACTCAGTCCGATTTAGGAACAAAGCACGGTCTCCAGTCGCTGCCGACGTCTCAATGTATCCACCGCGAGGATGCACCGTGAAGTCCAAGGAAAACAGGAAGTCAAGTCCAAGGAGGACCTCCTGCTGTAGAGATGGGACCACGTAGAATAGATGTGTTGCCTGAAGATTCTTCAATCGCAAGGTCAATTGGCACTGACCAGAAATAGTCAATTGATTACCTTCACCGGTTGCCGAGATGGAGGTAGGAGAGGAAACAGTCATTGGAACTTGCACGTGGTCCTTAATCTTGGCATAGAATGATTTCCAAATCAAGGATACAGTGGCACCTGTGTCCACTAGCGCCAAAACTGCCACCGGGTCGATGCGAACCAGTACGTAGAAAGCATGAAATAGGCAACCTTCGTGGATTTTTCGACGTAAAAGACGCTTTCGCCAGCAATGACCTGCTGAACGGAATTACGTATGCCGTCAGACAAGGCCAAAAAGTCGTCGTTTACCACGATTTCGTCTCCCGTACGTACCACGATTGCTGCAAGGCTCGAGTCCTTTGACGTTGAAGGCTCGCATGGGGCCGGAGGGTCAGCTTCCAGGTTACCGGGAATGTCCAAGTCGGCCAAATCGGTAGCCGTAAAACCCTTTGGATGTTATACGAATGTCTCTAATACCTCTTCAAATTCATCCATACGTTGGGCTAAATGTTCGGAGGCTATATGAGCCGCCGTCTTAAGCCGCTGGTTGGAATTTTCCAGCTTTTGGGCTTTCTTTAAGAATTCGCTATGAGAGTCAGCCAAATTGTCCCAATACGCCCATAACATATCTGCGTCCAGGTCACCGAGGTCAAGGGCTGAAGGAAGTTCCAGGTCCAAATTGGATGGCTGGATGGCCAAGGTAGGTGACGGCGGAGTCACCTTAACCTCGGGGTTTTGCCACTGACCGTCAGTAGACCGGCGTAGAGGCGGTTTAGAAAATTCCATAGTGCCAAGCCTCCGGGCTTTGGCCTTAGGCGTAGGCGTAGGGTCTTTTAGGCGTAGACCGACGTTAGGGCGGTCCCCGGGGCTCGTGTTACGAGCCCGGGCTTTCTTCGTCAACACATCGGTACGAGAATCCGAAACCGAAAGAGTCGCCCGACTCGCTTCCTGAAGAGAAATGTGGCTTTCCATAGAAGAGACCTGAACACCGACGGATAACGACAGGCTCGACTTCTTCTGCAGAGTGGACGTACTGTCCGGGTAATCGCTGGAAGTAGGCGCCGTATCCGTTAGATCATTCTTCTTACCATTGTTTCGCTTCTTCTTAAACCCCCGTTTCTCAGAACGGCTGTGGCTAGGGTTCTGATCCCTGTCTTGATCAGAGAGGTCCCAGCCGTTCTGGCAAACCAAATGTTGGCACGCATGACGTGGGAAACCCATGATGCAAGCCCACTCATCTGGGTGATTCCCGACCTGCAAAAGAGAATCGTCAGTACCTTGTCCATCCTGATCTGAGAGCATGAATACCTGTCCACTCACTAAAGTCGGCAGAGTATCTTCGCAAAGAACAGCGGGCGAAGAAGAGGGTGAGCAAGTGGATAGATGGATCGTCGGATCCGTTCCACTAGGGATGACCATTTGGACAACAGGGGTGTGCGAGACCTTTTGGGGGCCCCGCTCCCCTGTTACTCGTTTCCCTGGTTCTGACTGGAATTGTCACCTTGATCACCTTTACCACCTTGCCCTCCAGAACGGTTGCCCTTCCCACGGAATTGCTTCTTGAAGCCACCACCGCGACCAGAGTTTGACTGCTGTGTCTTCTGCCTATTATCAGACGAAGAATTCGGGTTCTCCGCCGAGAAAGGCTCCTGGAAAACCAGGATGCCAAATCGAAGGTTGCGGAACATAGATCCACGACGAGGATTGCTCCCGCATACTCGTACTGAGCGGATACGGTGAGGACATCGCAACCAGTGATGCCCATCAGTTCCACAATAGAGGCACGCAGAAAAACCCTGTTGATCATTTCGATTTTTTATCGCGGCACCAGCATTACCTCGTGATTGCTGATCAATGAGCATGCAAAGATTTTCTTCGTCGAGGCCTTTCATGCTTGGATCATCCATAATAGCACGGGCAGACGCCCCTTCTGGCCGGGGAGGGACAGTCAGTCCGGTTTTCTGGATTACCAGGTTTTGGAGATTCTGCATTCGACGCTGCAGATCTCGGATATATGGAGGATACGTCTCCTTATCCGAAAAGGATTGGCCAAATCCCTTCGAAAGCGCAGCTACGGCCTCTAGCTGTGATTGTAGATCGCCTTCCTCGACCATCGTGTCAGGCGACATCTGAAGGACATTGACAGTTGCGGTCAATCGGACAGGGCCCGCAAAAGATGGTGAGGCTGCTTGAGCCGATAAAGCTGGCGGAGGCGCATCCTCTTCTGACGATTCAGAAGAGAACCTGGATCTGGCCAACGATTAACCAGAACGTGATCCCATGTTTAGTGCCACAGGACGACGCGATCGACGAGGCACTGGTGAAGAGGTCCGTAATGGGGTGGAAGGGAATAGCCGAACTGGCTGTCGACTCGTGGACGCTCGGGTATTAACGGTCAGGACGAATTCCGCTCCACGTTGCTGCTGCTGAAATCGGGAAAAAGTGCCCTGGTACGCCGCCCGCGGCGTGTGTACAGTCAAAGAAGTGTCAAATATAGGGCCAATGGACACAGAGGGTAGGGTCCCCTGCGTCACGCCAAAATTAAAACCGTGACTCACCGGTGGGTCAAAAAATAGTCCAGCGTCCTCCCAAAGCAAATGGATCCCAGGAGAGACGGTGCTCATCCGTGGGAGACCAGGTGTTAACAATAGTCCTGTTCGAATAAAATGGCTCCATAGGTGGAGTAAGACCCAGGATCAGACTCAGGTCAAAGTTCATATTTAGGTCCGCCAGCTCCGCAGAAGAAAGAGCTGGGCGAACCAGTTGGCCAGCCTGGGCAGCCAGGCCTCCAGTGTCTAGGTTCCCGAGAGATAGAAATGTCCCTGAAGGGGAAACCGGATCAAAGGTGGGTAATTGTCCCAAAAATGGATCCCGCAGGATGACCGTCCGGTCCCCAGGGCTCGATTGGAGGCTGGGACCAGGAGTGTCGCTGTCGTCGGAGACCAAGTTCCAGGTAAAGTTCGGCAGTGGACGATCAATAAACGAATGCTGAAGACGAATTTGGCCTGGCAGGCCGGTTAACTGATGTTGCGTACGGTCGAAATGCGCTAGCGAATCAGTGTCCGACCCGTACTGGGTGATTTCTTCTTCAGGATCGTCGAATACGTCACGAGCGCTGCCGAATTCCGTCGACACGGATGACGAAGTGGACTCACGACGACCACTTTGACGTTTATGACCAACGAAATCAGGAAAGGGAGCCAGATTGGTCGAACTGACCGATTTAGAGGGAAACGAATCTGCCCCGGCACGAGCCAAGTGCGTCGTCAGACGCTTCGGAGGCTCGGCGTTGACAGAATTCGCCTTTGGACGCATGGACGGACAGCCCACGCATGATGAACCACAAGATTCCAGATGTCGTCGATTGGCAAGTGAGGCTTATCGCACGGCTTTTTCGTGAAGTCGTCTGGACGTACGTCTCTCGAACAGTTTCTCCATACCAAAAGAAATTTCTATCTGAAGTACTTGAATAAAAGCAAGGCACAATTATACGTACGTACCCCAAAGGTAATGAAAATTTAAAATAGGAATACAAAATTAACGATAATTATTAAAATTAACCAGAAAAGGTAGGGACTTACGAGACCTAAAAGAGAAAATAAAATTAGACAAGTATAATTATAGAAAAATACAAAGAAGAAACCAGATTACGAATTAAAAAATTGATAATAAATAAAATTATAATAATTATAACGAAAATTATACCTATCTCAGAAAAATAATCCCAAAAAAGGTCCCTAAATTATCTCAAATAATGTACCCCAAAAGGAAAAACTACAAAATTACACAGAGATCAAATATAAGACAAGAATACAGACTAATGTATGACGACTAATATACGTATACACTAAAGGGGTACAAAATAACTTGTACAGAAACTGTATATACAAGTCAATATGATACAGACTGTGTAAATAAAATGGGCGTACGTAAACAAATGGCACAAAAATTTACAGCCTAATGTACACAATAACAATGACCACAAGACAGAGGTTATTGGCCGTTCAGGCTGGTTATATTTGACAAAAGACAGAAATTGGAGAAAACTATACGTACGTATATAACCCAGACAAACTTACAAAAATACCAGCGAGTCCGCTCTCATAGATGGGTAAAGGAAAAGTATAAGTTAGGTACGTAGATTCGTAGAACGGCGCAGAAATGCAGGACGAACGTACTGTTCTTATTTTCAGGCGTCTTCAGAATCTTCAGCTGATCGTGGCGATTTGGGATAATATGGCGTACTGCCGACCCAAATTTCTGGATTTCGTAACGTAGATGGAACAAAAAGCGCGTTTGGAACCGGTACTGGCGTACTGCCGTTTGTTCGAATTGAAGTTCGTAGATTCGAATGTGTCTCAGAAAGTGGCGTACTGCCGTTCCGAATTCCAATTGTCGCTTCGAAAAATTACAGGAAATCGCAGAAATCGATACGTTATCGTTGGGGAGCGGCGTACTGCCTTTTCTCCCAAGCGCCGATCAGAACAGGAAGAAAAAAAACGCAAAAGAACCAGGTTGCGTCCTGGCAGACTAATGTAGCGGAAGTGTTGTAATATAGCGATTACCAACAACTTGCTACTGGAACTGCGCCCAATGGATAACGCGCCTGGCCGAATATAGAGAGCCAGTCCGTGGGGAGCCTCGCCAGTAACAGATGTTACACGTACGACTAACTTAGCTAATCCTAGATAAGCCCTAAATAACACACCTAAATAAAGATGGTTTAATAATGGCGCGCAGGCCGGAAAATGACACAGTTATAGAGAATGGAAAGTACACACAGACATGTCATAACAATAATAACAATGATGCCGTACTGGCGGTTACGTACAAGGGTAACAAACCTTTGCAGGAGCCGGGGAGACCGGAAATACAGAAGGGGGTGGGAGACCCAACTGTCTAGACAAGGGAGCCCAAGGCGAGTGCACACAACATTGCTACCAGGGAGGCAGACAACAAACGTGACAAACACAACCCAACTGAATAGGATGGGAGAGGTTTTGTTGAGACCCCCAGGAGGCGGGGCTTAGGAAAACCCTCCCAGCCAATAGCAACACAACACATATATGCATATGGGAAACACCCAATAGAGTGGGGACGCCTAGCCCAACCCAACCTTCCCCGACCAACTAGTGCATATGTGGCAGCAAGCCGGCACATAGCTAGGCGAAAGAGAAGTGTTGAGCATTACATACACACAATATTAGACACATACACATATATCCTCTACAAATCGTTGTTTGCAAGCAGTAAAAACGAGCCTATTCTGTCAATTGAATTCTGCATCCACGAAAAGACGAGTTCTATAGCATCATAAAAATTCGTTTAGATTCAACAGGAGTTGAAGTAAAAACATCAAATCAAAGCTTAAACAGACTTGCAGCTATTATAATTAACTGAATTACGAAGCCTGGTTTCTGTCCAAAATAGTTATTTTGACTCGAACCCAATACTTAGAGAACTTGTGTGCGAATACACGATTGCTGTGATAATAGTTTATATTACAAGATTTGCTGCATTTTCGCGCATCGAGAAAAACTCCCCTCTCTCAGAGAAGATAGAGTGTTCTAGAGAAGGTCGTCATTGCTCACAGGGACTATCTCTATGAGCAAACTACACAAATTTTCTTATGGAGTATACTCAGCGTGTGCGACTAGCGTATGTATCTGTGCGCATATAATATATAACTACTTCTACTTCTATACATTTGCAATAAGACCGTTTCCAGTTCTTCAATTTATTTGAAGTTCAGTTTATTCGCAAGTTTTCAATATATTTGCAGCAAGAGAACGCGAAATTGCCGCACTCTAACTTTGATGTGCTTGCTTACAACTAAGTGTTGCATTTGTCAATTTATAGGCCCAAGGAGGTGAAAATCAAGCTTGGAATATGTTCGAAGAGGTATTTTATGCAATGCTGAAAGCTGATGAAAGACCAGCTACTACCGTCGTTCCTGGCTTCACTTGGCTGGTGCCACAATGCAGATTTCGCGAACAGTCATGCAACGGGTATTATTATCGTTCGCTTCTTGAGTTTGTGCAAAAGTCACTGAAATTTGTTATAAACATGTAGGAGTTATGGTGAAAATCTCTGACGTGTGTACCCTTTTCTGTTCTTGGTGATAGGGCCTACCTAATTTTCTTGTTCGGTCAGGGAGTCTACCCGTTTTATGTCGGTCTGAGAGGATATGCACACCCCCTCTCCCATTCTCCTCCACGTTATCCTATGCTCATAACCTGAGGCCATGTCTTTACTTTGTTTTTCCAAAACGGGTGCCCTTATGCGCTATTATATGTGGAGGATAGAAAATTTGGAATACTAGGGTAGGGCCGAAATGCAGAAATATGACTGAAATTAGTGAAATAATAATTGGATTTTTTAGTTGATATTGGAGTAATATTGAATATATTGAATTGATATTGATTCTGTGCTGCTTGCGTTTTGTATTCTGAATTCTGACTTTTGTATGCCTATAATCATATCCTATTTTATAGTTAGCTAGACATTCCTTTCCTGGGTCTGTTGAAGGTAAACCTAAAAGATATTGGCCTTTGCTCTGTGATTGTCGTCTGTAATATTCGGTCTCTATTTGAAGTTGATTATTGTTCGCTATGTGAGAAGTTTGGACAAAGAAGTTGGGGGATTTATTTCTGTGGATAGTTTTATTTGCAAAATGGATCCAAAATTGGGTACTTATCTCCCCAGGAAACTAAGTGGGGTTAATGCGTCCAAGTTTGGGATTTTTGGGAGCCTCCTTCACCCCTAGAGCTGGGTTCATACGTCACTGATAAGTGACGTATGATGATACACACACACAGAACGCACTACACGAAAGGGAGCCGCAAGCTCCGCCTTACACGTCACGCACACATGATTGACAGGTCTTCCCCAAAACCTAAAATTTTCCCAAATTTTGAGATCAGTCGTGGTTTGGCTGCCATTAGAAACGGTCGTGACTTCACTGGCTTGTTGCTGTTTCGCTTAGTCGAACAGGGTGAACTCACGGATTATTGTTCTTGCGTTTTGGCTTAACTTTGACCGAGGGCCCGAGGAGGGATAGACCGGTCTATCACGTTGGATTGTTTGGTGTGGTCTTTTTGCTGACCTGTTTGTTCTGTCTATTGGGGCTAGCCACGACTCGCGTTTTTTACACTGATTCGCTCAACCTATTCTGTGCTTAATTTTTTTATCCCTTTCCCGATCCGCGGAAGACCTGTCACGAACAGACTCATCACATCCCACGAAGACTCAGGAGCATCAAGGTAGCTTGGGTTGTAAGTTTGACTGATGTTGGTTTGAAAAGAATTCGATCGGCAGCAACATTGAGAGTTTTTTAAAGGATTGACTAAAAGTTTAGGATTGACTAAAATAATCTGAACCTTTCTTTTATGCATCGTTCGCTGTTGTTATTGTCTTAGCTGTATTTGTACCTTGATATTGATCGACTGACTTGCGTATAATGTGCTCTGCAGTTATTGTTACCTACACATTTTAAATTGTAGATAATCGTATTTTGTATTTAATTATTTGCATTCTTGCTCAATTAAAATAATAATTTAATTTAGTTTAACATTTTCTGGGCTTAACCTGCGTCTGTGCGAGTGAGTTGAAACTTCATTAGATATTACTCGAACATAGGCTACCGAATAGATGAGCAATTTCAGCCTTCGTCTAGGTGTATAATAGAAGATAAGTTTTTGATGACCCCTGTGTATGAAAGCGTGAGATTCTAAGTCTGACAGTCAAAAACCAGTGTGTGAACCCTATCTGCCGAGATCAGTAGTGAACTTTGTAAAGAAAGCAGAGAAAAACTACCCCCAAATAGCCTTTTCTTTACATGTGGAGCCCGCCTTTGGAGGAAAAAATATTGGAGTTTTTAAAACAGAATTTTTAGAAAGATCATAAGCAACGTATTGAAGTTTGTTTTCTCCGAAAAAATTCTGGGCTCCTAAATTTTTCCAAAAGAACTCACTATTTTGATAGGTTTGAGGTATAACTGTGTACTGTGTGTGACGGATAATTGCTCGAACAACTATATATTGTCTAGTAACCTAGTTGTTTAGTTAGGTAAGATAAATATAATGAAGAATGCTTGATCCTGCGGAAACAGGAGGGGGAACACCTCCCAACCCCCCTGAACAGCCAGAGTCTCCCCCGTCCACGCCGCCACCGGCCGGGCTTGAAAATATTGCTTTAACTGCACTGACAAAAACCTTGACTGAATTTAATGCTGTAGTTAGAGCTCAAGGGGTGGCCACTGCTTTCAGTTCAGTTCCCATTCACCATGGTCACTCCTCGGAATCGTTCGAGGAGCACGTCGAAAAATATGAAAGGTTTTGTAGCGTGATGAATTTTGATGAATGGCAAAAAGTACACACTTTCTCAAGTTCTTTGAAAGGGCGTGCTCTTGAACTCTTCCGGTCTGTGCCCAAGGATAGTAGGGGTAATTGGACTGAACTGATCGCGGAAGCCAAAAAGATTATGGTACCCCCGCACACAGCACTCCACGCTTCTTCCCTCATGTTCCAGGTGAAGCAGGAAAAAGGGGAACCTGTGGCTGATTATTTAATGCGTCTGAATAGGTACGCTCGTCTTAGTTTTAAGGAGGAGGATGGTTTTTCTGACAAACAAGTTGAACTGTTAAAATTGCGGTTGTTTCTTTTTGGATTGAGAACTGATCTCAAAAATAGAGTGCCTCCTGGGTGTAGTACGTTAGCTAAGGCAGTTGAAAGAGCTCAGTTAGCGGAAGGAGAGTACCCTGGGGAAGTACCCATCTTTTCTGGAGCCTAATTTTCGAGCAGAGCAAGACGCTCCAGCGGCAATCGCCGAAGCAGAAAAAGCTGTTAGAGATTTGAAGATTCGGTTTGAAAAATTTTAGGCTGAAAATTCCAAAAAGGCGTCTAATGTAGGGTAAAATGAACGTTCTCGTGAATTGCCGCCCGGTATTACCTGTTTCAACTGTAATAAGCCCGGTCATGTCCGACGCGAGCGCCGACAGCCGGGAGGAGGAGCTTATCAGGCAAGAAACCAAAATTTTCAGCCTAACCGTGGGTCTTTTCGAAATTCTGATCGAAATCGAAATTATGATAATCGGGGAGGGCAAGGGCGCGACAACTTTGATCGTGGCAGATATAACGATAATAACGGAAACAGTAACAAGGAACGTTATGATAATAGAAATACTTGGAATTACGATAATCGAGATAACAGGAATTACGAACGTAGGGACGACAGAAATTATGACCAGCAGTACAGAAATGAGCGTTATCGTCCTGACAACCGGCGGGACAATGGTCAACAGTCTGACCGCCGAGATCAGCGGTCTGACCTCCCTGCAGAGATGAGACGCGAATACGGACCAAAATTCGCAGTTTCACGATCCAGAGCACACGAATCTGGGCATTATCATGACAGCCCAGGGAGAGGTCGAAACTATTCGGGATCCTCTGCCTATTCAGGTAGTGATCGCTCAGAATATTACGACCGCCGACCGCACTATAGCCGACAACCTCGGTCTGATTCCGGGTCGGCTGGACAGTACTCTGCTCGTTCAGTGCGGGCAGTCTCGCCCCAATGTATGCGACACGCCAAGAGGTGTCTCACATCACCACATTTTTCGCATAAAGTTTTAATGTGTCGACAGCCGATGACCCCCTTCAGTTTTTTGCAAAACTTCTGGCTTTCACTCTTCCCATTCACACAATCCTATTGTACGTATCAAGCCAGTTTCTGTACCGATTCCAAATATCGATGTGGCAACAGTCATCAGTTATAAAATCTGCAATCCATGGTTGGCTAATTTGCATACGACTTTGGAAGCGATTTCAAAATTCAAAACCTTGGTGTTCAGTCTCAGTCTACTTTGCTTTTCTGATATGCAAATAAACGTGACGTGACATGCAGCCTAATTTGCATATTTTTGCTGAATTAGACTCAATATAAAGCTCAGCAAACTTAGTTAAATCTGTCTTGGAACCATCATCTAGCTTATGATCCCTTATTTTGGAATTTTGATGGTAATACGATGGTTTATGTTAATTCTTTTTCTTAGTTTGACGTTTAATAGTTGATAAATCTATCTGTGGAGGTACTCTTTCTGGCTGTTGTTGATACCTTAATCTTCGCTGCGGTCTTTCCGTCGTGCTGTTATCTATGGTTTTCAAGAAACATTTTTGAATCATTGTTGCATTTATTGTACTAAATTGATGTTTGTTTTATAGGTCAGCTCTGCCAATGTCCTGTTGGAAAGGGAAGACGGATCTCTTACTATTTTTCCTGAAGAAGATGGCAAATTTCAGCTGCCTGCGGACTGTTCAACCTTTAAGGTCATTGCTGAATCAATGAACAGCGATCGCTCTGCTCATAATTCCACGCTACAACAGATAAGAATTGGGTGAGTCAGTATTTGATTTTTTTAGCTTTTTTAAGTAGAAAACATTTTTATCCTGAGCATTTTAAGCTTTCAACGATTTATGTAATTGGAATTGCGTGAAATCAACCTTTATCAACTAAGATATCTGGTTAATTTCTAGATGAGCTGTTGTGGCGGGCTTCAACGGGGGAGGGTTCATCCAAAGGGGGGGATATTTTCGACTAATTTTTTCGATTTATTCTTTCTGTAAAAACTGCAAAAAGTCGCTTAAAACTGACTGATTTTAGGTGTCCTGCTTGTATAACTTACCACCCGTTTTTGCTGAACCCAGTTTTTCCTGGATCAAGGCGTCAGAATATCTACCACGGCCTCCACAAAATTTGCATACGTATCTGGTGTTTTTCTAGGCACAAATAAGTGGGGTGGGGGAAGTCTGGGGGACGCTAGTGCGGGGGGAGGTCCAAAAGTGGGAGGCAATAAAATGGGCTAAAAATGCTAAAAATACAGTATAAATAGCCTGTTTTCCACATATACTGCTATAACTAAGCTTGTGCTCTGTTATGACTAAGCTTGTGCTTAAAAATTAAGTTTTGGCACCAGCCGGAAAAATTTTGACCAAAAATCCTAAGAATTTGGCATTTTCTGTGCACCTTAGGGTGAGTGGGGGGAAGCCCAAAAAAGTGGATAGGGGAACGAGTGGAGGGAGGGGTCGAGTGGGGGGAACCCAAAAAGTGGGGCGCCCCCGCCCCCCCCCCCCCCCAGTAAAAACCCCAGCGTAATATTGAATTGACGGATTCTTAGTTATTGACTGTGACTATTCTTAGTTTTGAATTGACATTTACATATCAGGCCGCCTCCCGCTCCGCCACTAATGGGCAGGCAGCTACAGCCTAGACTTCAGCCCCCACCTGCTCGAGTTCCGCCACCGAAGGCAACAAAGCTGGTCTGCTTAAAGGTTTTTCCTGCTCACTTTCCCAAACGAGGAGATCCTCTGAAGATGAAGCCGGTGATTTCGATTGAACAGCTTTACGTACAACTTCCGCGCAACCAGCTAGTTCTTCAGAAGATCACCGAAGCTGTGGTCAAAATGCTTGACGGCGTTCCTCATATTATTTGTACTGCTGACGGCAGGGCTATTCCTGATTCAAGTGCCAGCAATGGTTAGCGAAAACGCTTTTTTCTGAAACTTATTTGAAATTTTCGACGGAGACTGCTAATTTGTTTTGTGCACTAAATGTTTGAAAGAACCTCGCTCATTTTCCATTTCCAGAGATGGATTTACGGTTCTGTAGTGTTCTGCAGGTTCGATGAATTGTTTACATTGTTGGACAAAAATAGCTAAAACGAAGATGTTTATCGGCTTTTAAGGAATTGTCTAAAAAATTGCCGAAATTAGCATTAAGAATGATACCCGTTCTTGCTTCTTGTCGATTTACCCACTTTTTGCTGGTCTGGAGGTCTGAACCCCTTTTCCCCGCGTTATCAATGCAATGCAATTCAATTATTAAATTATTAATATTGGAATACATTATGTTTTAGATCCCGATTTCTGGATCCCTTCTCGTAGAACAAATGCCACTAAATTTCTGGCCATACCTGAAGATGACATAAAGCTGAGGCGTGAAGCTATTGGTGAAACGTTGTCAAGTGATGACGACAGCACTGGTAAGTGAAAATTTAACTTTAGCCTTTAAATTTAACTTTAAAAGTAGCCAGGCAATGTACAAATCATGGTATAGTACATGGTACGTTTCAGGTATTCATGGTATTTGTTTGTTTTGCGAAGCGGTTAGCGATTAGATCATCTACCTAGAGTTACTAACAGCATACACACTTATAAGTTATGTAATCATGATGTGATTGAACGGTTAAGTGTTCAATAATTTGCTTGGAGCGCTATCAGGAAGAAGAATTTGTGGATACTTGCCCACTCTGTCGTGCGCCCTGGCTAAAGGATGATTCAATCCATTTGAAGGGAGCTGAAGACGTCTTGATGCTGCTAAAGAATTTCAAATGAAATGTACTGCTGTTTAAGAATTTGCCTGTTTGACTAAACGTTATGTTTTTCTGGTTTTTGTTGAATTGTCTTGTTGTCGCTACTGCTGTACTTGTTTTTTGTGACATGTAACGGTAAATGTGTGGAAAATGTGTACCCTAAGGGAAGTGTAGTTTGTATATAAGTTATAGGCTTAGCTAGGATTGTTGTCGGGGTGTATAACAGGCTTGTAGTAGCGTCTAGAAGCGAGCCCTGTGAGTAATAGCTCCGGTAGTTGATTGGGCTCCTGGTCCTGATCTAGTAGTGGGTATTCTTAATACCAGGAATCGAACCGCAAAGCAGGTCAGTCTGCTGGAACCGCAAAGCAGGTCGGTCTGCTGGGGTTTATTAAACCACCCAGTTACTTAGCTTCGCCCGTAAACACACTACTGAAACCTTTACTTCAAATTAAATGACAATTAAGATAAAGACTGAGTTATATCAATATATAATTGAATGGCGCTCTGCAGCGGTTCGTATTGTTTGTTTGCTGTGGCTCCAAAAATTGTTGCTACAGAACCAATGCGGTTTTCCAGCTGTTCAGTAAAGATTCTGCTTCGCCGCTGTTTCAAGTCTACGTTGAAATCCAAAGGGTCGGCGCCAGCAATTGACTCGTCCGATAGATGACCATTCGCTGATTGATAGAGACCTTTCGCTTCTTCCACACTGGGGACTTCCACTGGAATTGGCAGATTTCGGCGCATTTGGATCGTGTCAGATGGTCTCCCCTTTCCTAAAGTGAAAGAATTTAAATAAACACTCACTTTGCGCTGCGACAATGCACCGGGATCACGACTATTAGAATTAATAAAGCAATGATACAAACAACAAAATCAAGCTGTGTCCAATAAGTTACATCTAATGTTCAAGTTAAAAATAGGACAAAACTGGACACCTGGCACGCTGTGCTGATTCCATGAATTGACAAGGGTTGACATGCCAAACTCAGCAACCATCATTCCGACCTGGCTCATTCCGAACTGATGAAGACCATTGTCTAAAGCCACAGCTTCAGAATTTTCCATGTTTATCAAACAGGACTTGATGGGATATCCAACTCTTTGATTGACTTCTACCCATAATCTCTCAACACGATTGTTCTAAAATATTAAAGCAAGGCATCACTGCAAAATAGATAGAAATGTGGACAAATACAGTTATTGCTGAAAATCATGATCACTGTAATTTCTCTCTAAATTAGAAGCAAAATAATTAGGTCAGAAAAACAGTTTTTACCGCTGTCGATTTGACCTGTCTGTAAGCCGGACGTTCTAAAGATGCTCCCTGCCGCAAATATTCCTGCATGAACAAAGTCAAGTAAAACTCCCGACCTTGATCCACCACCAGTTGTTCCCATAACGAGTAGGCTTCAATGGCAGGCCTGCAATAAAGAACATAATAAAAAAATTTAGGCATTCGAATTGCACCACAGGTACTTTGCTCTTTAGCTTAACAAACACTTTTCACAAAGCTTTAGGGCAATATGTATATAGGCTTAAATGCTACCTGAAGACATCTTCGTAAATGGTGAGATTATTCTTTTTCGGCATAACAGCAAACGCAGGAATGAAACCAGAGTGCCCATCTACCGCTACGACGAAAGTTATCCCAAAATCAACGAGCTGGAATTAAAATTTTAATAATAAAGTCACAAAGTCGCAAATAGTTTATCACATCAGAAAAGTTATACTACATTAGGATAAAAGAAAAGCAACATCGTTTTACATATAGCTGGGACCTATCACATGGTTTTACACATAGAGTAGAACCTTCTCATTTTGATCCATGTGAAGGTTATATCCAAAGTAGGGGGCATAGTAGCTTTGAGGATTTAACTGCCGTTGAGCTCCAACTTCACGTAGTTGATGATATTCAGGAGCCATTTTCTTCAAACTGGAGGCAACCCTGTCTTCTGCAGCAACAATTCCTTTGTTTCTTAGGTATCCCGTCATCATTCTCCGTCCATATGATCCTCCAACCTAAAGTGAAACCAAAACTCTTGGTTTAAGCACGAATTTGCTGAAATGTCAAGGTAATGGCATTATTCCACCGTTTTTAATTCCCAGAGAAACGGTACAATTCTAAGTAGTATTCAGCGAAAATTCAGCCAAGGAAAATACAATAAAATACTACAATACCATACATACTATCGATACAACAAAAGAAATACTTCGTTCACAGCTGTTGCCACTTCGACATCCAGATCGTCAGTGTGGTTAAACTGTAGATGTTGTGGAAAGTTTATTGAATGTTCCTTGCAGAATTTTCTCAGATTTGATGAGGACAATCCCTTCTCATCAGGGTAACAAGATTGGAGATATGATGACAAATTTGGAAGACTTAATTTGTCCACTTCAACCAAGGTTTTGACAAAAGTGGGATCGAGCCACTCCATGGAAATCACAAATGCTATCACTAATCCAAACTTCAAACGGTTGAATTTACCGCCAAATTCAGACTGACGGCACTTCGGAGAATTTTAACGGACTAGCCAATCAGAGAAGGAGGCGTGGTCTGCGACAACCAATCAGATTCTGTCTTAGCCTAAGAAATTGGCCAACAGGAACAAAGCTTGATTTTTGTGTATAGCGTTTTGCGTTTGCTGTAAGACGTTTTGATTTTTAAAGCAAACTCAAATCAACAAACAACAAGCAAATCTTTGAGATTTAAGTGATGCTTGTTGCTTTGATATTTGGTAGCAGAACATAACATTGCGTCGAACTTGTTAACCGTTTGTACCCAAATTTAGATGAAAATACAAAACATTGTGCAAATGCGCAAATGTTAGATGTTTTGATTTTTCAAATATTTTTAAAATCAGATGGACGCGCCATACACGCACACAAATGATGCACTGGTGTTATACCAATAATCTTTTAGTACACCGCCCCTGTTATCGGTTGATGAATACTATGATGTATCTCAAGGCACGTGTTACTCAATGAGTTCAAGAAATTCCACACACCAGGCTGGTGAAAACTACGGTGAGTGTGAAGGGAAGTGATAACTGAAAACGATGAGAGTAGTGTAATATACACATTTAGAGCGGCAATTCCTTAGCTTTGATGTTTTCATCCTGCCCTTTTCTAACCCGTTTGGCTTATAACCCTTCCAATCACCGTCTCAGCCATCTATGTGCTTCCCACGTTTTTGCTCACACCCTAAGTATCAATACCACTTTGTGTTCTACTCGCAGAACATGGGACCCGTGATGGTTGGTGATTTTCTTAAACTTGCGTGCACAAGCAATTATTTGCGCTTACAATCTTATATACAAAACGTTAAGTCCTGAAGTGACCTACTCCCCAATACACCGTCTCCTGCTACATTCCTACATACGTCGTCCCACTAAGGGGGGGGGGTCGCTTTTTTGGGCGATTTCTCGACCTTCTCTGATTTTGCTCATTTTTACATATTTTGTACTCCCAATGGGTCCGCGAAACAAGACAAGTGCGTTTTGCATAATATTGCTTCTATCGTTCTGTATAGTCCTTCAAAGGTGACTCTGACATGTGTTAAACATAGGAAAATGAAAAAGTTACGCTAAAAAAGATTGTGTCCAAAAAATTTTTCGCTGTGTGAGAGACTCAGCTCTGAAATTTTTCATACTTGTTAAGGACATAATGTAGAGTGCAGCGAGTGACTTTGGTGCAATTCTGTTGAGAATTGAAATTTTGGCAAATAGCTAAACTCGGAATTTTCACAAATTCTGACTTTAAAACTTTGCCAATATTTTAATTCTCAGCAGAATTGCGCCAAAGTCACTCGCTGCACTCTACATTATGTCCTTAACAAGTGTGAAAAAATTTCAGAGCTGAGTCTCTCACACAGCGAAAAATTTTTTGGGCACAATCTTTTTTAGCGTAACTTTTTCATTTTCCTATGTTTAACACATGTCGGATTCACCTTTGAAGGACTCAAGCAACGATAGCAGCAATATTACGCAAAACGCACTTGTCTTGTTTTGCGGACCCATTGGGAGTTCAAAATATGTAAAAATGAGCAAAATCGGAGAAGGTCGAAAAATCGCCCAAAAAAGCGACCCCCCCCCCTTAAGCGACCAATTAGTATGCATAGAAAATTGGCTAGATCCTGACCGAGAAGGGACGACAGAGAAGGGATCCAATAAACTTGGGCATATCGTGTTAGGTGCGGGCTCGTTATATGTACAATTGTTCAACCTGTTAGTAGATTGTTCTCAACATGTTCAAATTAACTGACAACTAATAAATTTATTCTTACCTACTAGTTTTAAGCCTATTTTATGATTGCTTGTTAGAAAGGTAGCTGTATTTCCTAAGGTAGGATTCGCGAGTAAAGGAAGAAAATAGCGCATGCCTTTTAACTGACCAAAAATTCTTGGAACCGAACTGTGAGCGCTTGTCCTGAGTTAACCTTTGAAGTTAGTCTATATAAAGCATATATTTTTGGAAACCTCAGGAGGAGGCGAATCCGGTAACACCATCATATCCGGTCTATATCCGGTTATCGGATGCCAAATCGATAAAAACGCTTCAGATTCGGACAGAGAATGCTAATTATTTCATACTCTAGCATATTGGTCCTTGGCCCAAGACATCTCTGAAAATTCGGTCACATCCGGTCCATGTCCGGTAACCGGATGTCTAGGTCACAAAAACTGTACAGCAAGATGGGCAGATCGTACAGTTTCGCTGATTGAATTTTTAGATTCCGAGCACCAGACCGGAAAAACCGATATTTCCGGTTTTTTCGAACCGGATACAACCATAAATCACGCAATTTTGGTCCAGATTGGACAAAACTTCGCCTATAGACTAATTTCGACCCGCTGAATCTAAAACTTCAATCAGCGAAACTGTGCGACCTACCCATCTTGTTGTACAGTTTTTGTGACCTAGACAACCGGTTACCGGATATAGACCGGATGTGACCGGATTTTCGAAGATGTCTTGGGCCAAGGACCAATATGCTAGAGTATGAAATAATTAGCATTCTCTGTCCGAATCTGAAGCGTTTTTATCGATTTGGCATCCGGTAACCGGATATAGACCGGATATGATGGTGTTACCGGATTCGCCTCCTCCTGAGGTTTCCAAAAATATATGCTTTATATAAACTAACTTCAAAGGTTAACTCAGGACAAGCGCTCACAGTTCGGTTCCAAGAATTTTTGGTCAGACTTTAGTTTCTCCCAAAAAGATTGTTTTCATAAACGAAAAAAGGTTCCCAGTTATTTGATGGAGGTATCGAATGTTATAGTCGATGTCTTTCAAAAACTTGTTTCAGTCTGCAAAAAAGCCTGGATATTGTGCTTCTTCTAAACTTTGTCAAGAAGTTCTATAAAACACAAATTTGTTTTAATGGTATCCGTTAACAAGCAGAATATTTAAGCTTCCTTATGACATAAATATGGATGCTTAACTCCAAGCAATGGTTGAGTAATGTGGTTCAAAGGAAGTTCAAGGCAATGAGCTAATCATCTGTCAACTTCAACTGGCTGGGAAGTTGAAATTTAAGGAGTTCAAAAATGATATTTATGAAAAATTAAGACAATCCTTAGGCACCTCACTTTTTATTTAATATTAATTTTAAATATTTAAAAAAATTTCAGTGCTTTATGTCCTCAGTAAGTTTGAAATTGAAATTGTAGTGAAAATAATTTAAAATAAGCATTTGTTTAGTAATCGGCTTTGAGCCAAGTCATAATAATATGGAAAACACTAACTTGTTTTGTGTTTGGAAACACTGTACTATGCCAAACTATGCTATACTATATCCCCAGTTAGACTCCACCACCTCGGCTTTCGGTTTATTCTGTCCTAGACTATACTTCTTACTGACCGGAACTGAAGCTTGAATGCTAGGCACATACTGGAGCTTTTCTTCTAGAAACTGATGAAAGATGAAACTATTTCTTCTCGAAATAAGAGTCCTCGTACTTTATAGCTGTACTTCTTTAGACAAGACTGGACTATTTTAGGTCTAAAACTAACAGTTGATCTAAGCTTTGCTTCTATTTCACTGGAAAGGAATGCATTGGGAGTTATCATTAAAATTGGAGCAGAAGCTTCAGTTCCAATCGTCATAAACCATGCCTGGGAACTCAGCTCAAATACGATGCAGTCATTTGGAGTTACATGCGTAAGTAAGCGTGGTAGCAGTTTCAGAAACTGTAGTAATAGCTGTTTACTTGACTACTCGTCTAGTTTGGACAATCAAGCTTCTTCCGCTCTCTGCCACAGCAATGTGACGTTTACTGCAATAATGGACAAAGGATTCGACCACACGTTCAACACACGGTTGCACAGGTTAAAGATTCCGGTATTTGTTTGCAACAACCGAACTATCATGTGTTCCCCTGTCCCGAGAACTTCCAGAAACGTAGCTTTTGCGCTTACATCACAACATCGAACTTATAAATATAGGTAATTTTTATAACCGGTTATACACGGATATTTAATCGCTGTGGTTTAGAGAGAAGAGCGATATCTGGGGGATAAATATGGATACTGTCGTTCTAAACCGGACAAACTCACGTACAAGCTGTTTCCTATTCCTCGTTATCATCGATCAGTAATATAATTTATATATAAAAACGGTTTTACGGTTGTACTATGGTACCGGTTGTTTTAGTGTTAAGTTATGTCATACCATTTTAAGATGATTCAAGGGGACCGTTTAGTTATTTCTTAATAAAATTCCAGGGCAACTTAACTTTACTAAAACCTGTCTTACTTCTGTTTTCACCTCTATATAATTACTTGTTTTAGTAATATACTCATAATGTAAAATTACAAAATCAATACGACTGCTATAATAGTTCATATAATAATATAATTATTTAATGTAACTATGTGCTCTTTAGGAGTGCAGAATTTGTGCTTTCTAGACTTGCCTTGTTTCCTGTTATCAACAGCACTTGAATTCCACTTGTGTATGCTATTCTGGTAAATTTGCTATGTTCCAAAGCAAAGTGGAGTGCTATCGCTTTCCTGAAAAATGTAAGCTTCTTACGTAATATTGCTCCCTCGGTCAATAAATTTTATCCATCTATGCCATTTTACAGGTGTTTGTATATTTATAAATTTTCTTTTCCTCTCCAATTTCTATATATATTGGTCCAATTCAGCTCAGATGATATTCCAGCTAGGGTAAGACTATTTTATCACTTTCCCTTGCCTATTGGGAAGACTGACACTGAATAACTGCTTATGCAGTTATCCACGATGTTGGCCAATGTTACAAATACCTTCATTGTTGCACCAGTAATGGACTTTTTTCATGGCAGGCCCTTGGGTGTTCTTGGGAAATATCAGAAATAGGCTTCCAGATTTTTCCAAGAAATGCAAACTACTCGTGGGAACAGCTTGTTCCGGTATTGATTCAAAACGAGAAAACTGCTGCTGGATGGAACTATTAGCAGTTAGCAGTTACACAAATACAATTCGAGTAGCTGTTGTTGAAAAAGCGCCCACAGTTCTCCTCTGTCGGGTAAAATAAAAACGCATAATGAATACATGTTAACATATAAAAATGACATAAAATAGATAATATACAAATGTCCATTGAGTCTCATTACCTGATTAATTAACTTAACCAGGAAAACTAAGTTGAGCCCACGCTGTAATGTTGATAATTGCTACAAAAGTCCTCTATAGTTTCCCCAACAACGTTATCAATGTTGCGATTTAAATGTTATTGCATCCCGATAACAATATATTGCTTCTTTGTCCTCCGTTTCAGTCTTACACATAAGTTGGGTTAGCTTACTTACTTACTTACTTACTTACTTACTTACTTACTTACTTACTTACTTACTTACTTACTTACTTACTTACTTACGTTTGATCCCTCACGCTCATTGGAGTTGGAATGGCTTAGCAGCTGGAGCCACCAACTATGGGATCAGTGCAAGGTGCCCTCGGCCTCTCGGGTTATCGGTCTAAAAATTAAATCTGTGGGAGTTAGCTTGTTGTTGAGCTGAGCGTCTGGGCCAGCATGAACACAGCCATCATAACTTGCACTTTTCCGTTCGTTGCTGCTTGCTTTGGCTGGTACAAATCTTGTATTGTCATGTCAGGCGGGATCGCACAGCGTTGCGATGCTTCTGCATTTAAGTTAGTCTGCCTAAATGTTTAACCTTAATCGAAATCTCTCCACAAACATAAAATCAATTTTATATTCTATCATGGGCATATGGATGGTAAATTTTCAATAATGCTGTGTTCGCATTAACAAACGGATATACAACTTTATTGGTCGTATATTCTAAGACATTTTTGCGTCCAAGCTATAAACACTAAATTAGAACAAGCTTGATTTTGGTTTATGCTGGATGCATGAAAATGGAATTACTGCCCCCATTGAGTATGAATCATGTCTCCATTCAGAAACCCTACCTTCAGCATAGGGCTACCTCCGGAAGCTTTTTAGCATCTTAGCAATCACAAGTTTAGCATCTTTAGCATTTAGCGTTTTTGTGTTCAAGATTGAATTTCGAAGCTTCCCTTTGAAAAATTATTGTCGGTTATATTTAGTTACTCACGGAAGACGTGCAAGTAAACTCACAACGTTTAAAGTTTTCGATGAATTAGTGTCGACATTGCCTGGTAATGTTCGCATTTACATGTCTCATGCATAGTATCAAGAGTACATAATAATAAGAGTATGCCACTAGGCAAGCTCTATGTTATCAGAGCAAAAACTATGCTCTGCACGCTAACGGCCCACCCCCCCCCCCGCAAATCAGACCCTTCACTTCAAAGAATTTTGTGCGCTATGTTTGTGTTCTAAAGCTCAAAGCAGGAGCAAAATTCGCGCACGCACTGCTTGTGTTTTTGAGCTTAAGCACATAAACATAGAGCGAGTGAGCGTACCCCCGTTTCGACTAGGTACTGATTTGCGGGGGGGTCACTAGGGTCTGATTTGCGGGGGGGGGGTGGGCCGTTAGCGTGCAGAGCATAGTTTTTGCTCTGATAACATAGAGCTTGCCTAGTGGCATACTCTTATTATTATGTACTCTTGATAGTATCAATATGAATCAATATCAATCTATAAAATCAATGCCTTCGCTATAATCACGGTATCACGGATAACAATAGCACAAATCAGCTTTACCGAGTTGACACAAGCTTTGCTTTAGCTGATGTTGAAGACAGAAGATCTTGCTCAGCTTTGAAATACAACACCCCCCTTGAATTGAGCTGGCGGGTGGTCATGATGCGATCGAAGCATTGTGATTACTTGTTGCTGTTGTTGAGTTGGGTGGTCGTCATCGGTTTCCCATACACGGCGGCCATCAGATGATGCCGCTCTCCCGGAGAAAGCCAAGAACTGCCTCCGGTTCCAATATTAAGCAGGTTAGGTTGGAGGACAGGCCGAGGAACTTGACACGGTGCGTATCTAGGGCTGGGCAATCCAGAAGTAGGTTGGATAGTGTGCCTACTTCCTCGCCGCATGAGGTACAGTCAGGGGAAGGGTGGGCCGCTGGGTAGTATGAGGGCCCAGTACGCTGGTCTACCAGGCCCCCCCAACAAAAAACCTTGCAGCATAGGAGGGAGGCAGCACCGGCTGCGGAAGAACCACAAAGTAGTCGGGATCCATTTCGTCTTGGGGGCCGGCCTCTTCCATTGGGGTCGGCCTCTTCCCAGCAAGCCGCTCCACTGCGGCAAAGCGGATCTCTTCGGAGCGGATTGTTATTACTTCTGCTCCGGCAGTAGCCTTGCCGCCGCCTCGGGTAACTGTTTATGCAATTACTCAACGGCAAACCGTGGACCCTCTGCAAGTTTGGCTTGGCATTACCCCTCCGCGCGAAAGCAACGGGGGTGTGGCGGTACAGGAAAAAAAGTGCAACTCAAAAGTCTGTACATTATATACTTTTAATGTTTTAGGCATTCTTAATCAATAATACCAGCCCTCAAGAAAAGTAAGCGGCTATTTCTATCTCGATTGTTGGCCACTTAGTAAAATCTACAATCTATCTGTGAAACACAAACAATTTTCCAGTTGAGAGGACTATGGTTTGATGCATACCTGGGCAGACTTTTTCTCGGACGGGGGGTGGAAATCCGGTGCGTTTTCCTCGAAATTGGTACTGTATGTTTTGGTGCGTAATTTTAGATCACCAGGTTTTATTCGAAAAGAAAAATAGCACTGTGGACAGTCGATTGTCTACTTACAGTACGCTGTGGTCATTAAATTATTTAATCTAAAGTTATTGACACTTAACATTAAACTCACGAGAATTGACTACGGGGGGTCTGGGGGGCGGTGCCCCCCAGAGGTTGAAGAATTTTTGCAGTTGAGACTCCTCCCAGAAACTAATTTAGAGGATTTCCGCGATCAATTAATGAGGTAAAGTATGGCCAGATTTTGTAACATTGTATATGCGCCTATTGCGCATATATTGCGCTCATTATATTTTCAATTTTTTCAATGGCTAAATCTACAAGATTAGCAGGCTTCTGCTACGTGTGCCTGTACTCTTATAAAATATTAGCTGGTCCGCCATCGTATCGGTCAGTAATGAGTAAGAATACAGACAGGCGCGGTCTGGTGGCGTAGCCTCCAGTAGAAAATTTTTAAAAAATTACGTTTGAAACAATTTTTCCAGTGACTTTTGCAAAATGTTTCTTCTCGTTGAAATTTAAATCTGTGTCAGGCTTGCGCCAGGGTAACTTTCACTTGCGTCACACTAAAAACAATTGCTACGTTACGGACCACCTCACGTAAAAAAAACATAAAACCATCGGAACAAAGTGGGGGTCTGGGGGCGGCAAAAAGAAAAAGCTTTTTGAAATATGAAAGGCATGAAACCTATTTTTTACGAGCACTTTAACAAAGATGTTTTGTTGTTTGCCACAAAAGTCCTAAAGTTCAAATACGGTGCGCAGTTAGATCAGGTGCGTCTGAATGCCAATTTCGGTGCGTCAGAGGCCGAATCCGGTGCGTCGGTAAGCCAAATTCGGTGCGTCAGAGGACAAATCCGGTGCGTCGCTAAGCCAAATTCGGTGCGTCAGAGGACGAATCCGGTGCGTCGCTAAGCCAAATTCAGTGTGTCAGAGGACGAAACCGGTGCGTCGCTAAGCCAAATTCGGTGCGTCAGAGGACGAATCCGGTGCGTCGATAAGCCAAATTCGGTGCGTCAGAGGACGAATCCGGTGCGTCGATAAGCCAAATTCGTTGTGTCAGAGGACGAATCCGGTGCGTCGGTAATCAAAATTCGGTGCGTCAGAGGGAGAATCCGGTGCGTCGATAAGCAAAATTCGGTGCGTCAGAGGACGAATCCGGTGCGTCGGTAGGCCAAATTCGGTGCGTCTGTGACCACATCCAGTGCGTAGATAGATAGATCAAATCACGTGCGTACTTGCATGCTAACAAATTTGGTGTGTAGACAAGTCAAACCTGTGTGGAGATGGAAGAATCCAATTTGTGGAAACAGATGCGTAAGTAAGTGAAATTTGGCTCAGAGCCCAAATCTTCAAAAAATCATATAGGTAGCATTTTGGTGCGTTAATTCTTCCAAGAAATCATATAGGTATCATTTCGGTGCGTATGTGAGACCTGGGGTGGCCACCCCCCGTCCACCCCCCCATTGCCCAGGTGTGGTTTGATGGCGTCTCACGTCAGTTGGTATTGGATAGCAAACTACAGCAATGTTGTTCAAACCCAGACTTTTAGGGCGCTAAGCATAACTTTAGCACCAAAACAAACAATGACGACCGCGACTAATAATTTGAATTTTGTTTCAGAAAAAGCAAAGTCTCAGTGTATCTTCAGTCCTCATCGTATCAACAAAAATTAGAACGACCTGGCTACACTGTAAAGCAGTAATTTTGTGATTTTTTAAAATATTGGCTAAACTTGGTGTTAGACATAACTTTGAGCGAATTTAATTAGTATAGTCCATCTAAGTCTGGTTTGTACTTAATATTGAGTGCTTTGGGCCCGCATCATGTGGGTCTCTTAGCTTAGGAATAATGCATGAGCACAGAAAGTCGGGTACCTAACGCGTACCCGGTTACCCTAAAATTTTCGCCAACACGGCTCGTGCTTCGGGAACCCAATGTACAGTTAAAACTAGAAAAAAACAGGTAAAGCTGGATCACGCAAGAGTAAAAGTTTTGGCTCCAAAATTTTTTAACCACCGAATACTTTTCAGGTTATATCAAATTTTACTAAATAAACTACAACTGAAAAACGTAATAGCAATACAATGAAGTTCTGGTAAATAGTTTGCAGACGTTTCATAATTGTCTGTTTTTAGTTTTGTTTGTAAAATATTAAATTTACATTGCTCCAACGATTTTTCTTTCGTTAACTTCCTGTTGGAACAATATTATGTGGAAGTCGATGAAATAATTAAAACTTAAAATTCACATGATACAAACGGACATGCGCGCATAAAATTAGTGACCTTTGTTCTCTAAACTAATCGTCAGCAGCTGCACCAATTACCATAATGTGGTGTCAATACTGGCAGATATGGTATGGAACGTGTAGTGATCCTTATTTAATACCAAATGGTTAATTCCTATTTTAAAAACTTCCTCCACTATTTTGCTTTTGCAAGCAGCTTTTGCTTGCTTGCTGTCTTTTGTGTTGTTCCAATTTCCAGGGATAAGCAGTTGAAGTAGGCCGACTTTGACTTTCAGCTTGTACATAAATACTTATAAATTATATATTGTATATTCCGCTTATAATCTAAAAGCTTTCAAAAGTCTGTCTACATCTAAAGGTTGGAAGAAGCGGATAGCACAACGGTGGTACGAAGCTCAGAAAATTGCTGAACTAAGCGGGTTAATAACTTTAACCAGTTGTTAGAAAATGAGAAATAAAGTTGCCTGTATTGCCAACATCAGCTTCCGACAACCTGACAATTAATAGAAAAGTTGCTATAATCTGTTTACGTACTTAAAACGTATTTAAAGTACATTAGGAATGGAAATCAATCCAAGCTCAATTTGAATAAAGACCTCTGAAAACAGTTAAATATTAAAATGGCTACCCCGAAAATTGGAGTAAAAATTTCAGACTGTGAAATTACCATTTATATTAAATTTAAATATTTCAATATTATTATTTTCGGCAGATTGCCATTCTGACATATTAAATTACAAGCTTGTGTTATAGTTGCAAAGTTACTTTTTTAACAGATGACTGACCTTCTCCCTCATTTCGCCGGCCTCATGGGAATTGCATCCGGTGCTTCTGTTATCTCACTGGCTGAACTGGCTGCAGTTATCATTCAACGTATTTATCAAAATTGGACGTGCTACCTCAGCTGCACAAAATGCTACGATTACTGAACAATTAACACTGAACATATTCTAAAGAAAAAAAACGAGATGTAGATCGTAATGACTGAACTTCTGCAACTAATACGCTTGAAGTAATAAAGACAGAAATATTAACCAGTGTTTCGCATTTAATGGAATTGATCCCGGGAACGTGCATGAGCTGTATACGGGCAATTTCATTTTGGTTAGACACAGATTATTAGACATTGATTATTTGGGGAAAAAGCTTTCAAATACTAGCTTGTCAGTGTAGTAGTCAAATAGTAGCGCAAACTTTGCAGTATAGAATTAATGAGTACCTCTTTTCTAATGACGGAAATTGAAGTTTTAATGTAGAACACTTGCTTTTTTCAAGCGAAAAATGTAAAATACAAAATATCCTGTTCGAAGTAAATTCGCAAATTTGCATTTTTACAACACATTTTTTAAAGTTTCAATAAATGAACATAAGATACTTTGGATGTATAAATTTCAGCCACGTTTTCTAGGTTTAGTATTGTGTTGGGAACGGAAGACGCTATTGGCAGTTCTTTACATACAAAATACTATTCCCTAGTGAAATTGTAAAAATTAGGACTCTGAATACTACTGAATATTATTGTAATGCCAAATATGTGACGGTAGAAATAAACGAATGCATCGATCACAGGCCTGGTATTAACAGTATTTGCCAAAATAGAATTAAAAAGTGACAACAGCTTAAAAGTATTTTCACCATACCTAAAGATTTTAGCAAATGGCTTTTGTTGCTTTAACCAGGCTGTTTTGGAGTATTGTTTAATTATTTTGACTATACATAGCCTGCGGCGACCTTTACACAATCTTCTACAATTTTCTAGATATAGTTCTAAAACTTAAATTGTTGTTTAACAAAACATGTATTAGTCATGAAGCTGGCGTTTTTACAGCAAGCTTATCATCATACCTAATGTATTTTCTGAAAATTTAAACGAAATAGGGCCATACATATTTGCACAATCTGAAACGATATATGCACATAAGGGGAGCACGACCTTAAATAGTTGAGCCTTGTTGCGGCCTTCGGGGCCGGGCAAACATTTTTCAGGTTTTAAGGTCTCAGAGGCGTGTTATCGCCCATCGTCCGAAACGTCTTCTTAATTTTCCAAGATGGAATTCTCAACTCAATCATACCAACCAAAGGAATTTATTTCAAAAATTAAAAAGTAGACTCTAATGTTTTCCAAGTTGAGCTTTTAATTAAGCTTGTTCAGAGCCAAAAACTTGGCGAATACAAACTTCCTGAAACTTGCAGATAAATTTTTCAGCTTTTCCCAAACCCTTTTTTGATACAACATTGGATAATAAAAAATTTAGATTTAGTTAAAGAATTGTCCATTGACAAATATATCTAATTGCAAATTACAAATCTGAAGTTTAATCAAATTATACTATACGTGATTGAAATATTTATGCGCTATATACGGTTGACATTTTAATTTCAATTGATTTTTGAATTCGAAGAGGCTGAAATAAAATTTTGAATGAATTAACTGAAGAATTAAATGAATTAACTTGGATTAAATTCGAACCTACGTCTTAATTTTAAAATAAATTTCGTTTGAAAGACGGGCGGATCGTCTCTGAAACATTCATTCGGAATGATTGTGCGCCTAGAGACGGAAAGAAGGTTCAACCCCCACAGTTTTTATGGCCAATTCAATCTATAAAAAATAAGAACTGTTTGCTGTTTCTGATGAGTAAGTTGTAGTTTCTTTGGAATTGCAGATTAATTGACAAGGCGTCCAAAATTCGAAACATGGGCTAAACATCAAATAAAAACTATTAATGATACATTGGAACTAGCATTGAAATGTTTACAAAAGTGATTTTTATTAAAGTGAGATATAACACATAGTTTGACAAGGCTTCGGTTGGGGGTGTAAATATACTGGAAATGAGAAATCTCCCGGAGCAAATATTATGCCTTACAGGGAAATATTATTGGATGCTAACGGATGAAATGGTTCCAGTTTTACATCTTGTCCAGTTGATTAAACTGCTGTTTATATGTTAATTTCAGTTTAGTGTAGTGCCGTTCCACATAGTTCCTTATGTGACACTGGAACAAAACGTTCTGCTACGCGAAATTCCGGATTTTACAATTTTCCAATAAGAAAATTCAATTTATACTTTTAAAGATGGAAGATAAAGCCTTGGATTTTGAAAACGCTTCTAACAGCCTGACGCTTAAATTGATAAACCACATCCTCAAATTTCTCGACCTTGCTGAAGTGAGGCAATGCATTTTGTCTCTGGTTGAGCATGGAGCATATTATTATGTTGATCAGCTTACCTGACTATTTCGCGCATTTGTTGCATTTCATTTACAACTGTCCCTTTTTCATAGCAGCGGTCCCTTTCAGTGTTGAAGCTACTACACCTTTTCTCTATATACTTGCCTAATCTTCTGTTATTTGCTGCATATTATTATCCTGTTGTTTTCATGACAAAGATAATGCAGATTGAAGCATAATCATCTGCAACAGAAACTGAAGAATATGTTTTAAAATTTGCTGTTTTTTGCAAAATGTTGAATGTTACGAAATATCCCTAGAAACGACTCTCCTCCCCGTGGGAATGTTAACACGAAGGTATATACTCATTAAGATATGTTATATCACCTAGAATAGACTGTTGGCACTGCTGGTTTTATAGTGCATTGGTATCATTGTAGCAAACAGGTAAACACGAGTTCTTCTAAGCAGAACTAAGAAGAAATAATTACTTAAACTTGCCCACTAAATTTAGCAGGTAGTTAAGCTTCTCATTGTTAAAGTTTTTAAAACCCATACCGACGACTTGGACTTGTTCTAGTGAAAATTATCCAGTCAGTCGTTCCAGTAACTGAGTTTGCTTACCTGTTCAACTTGCAGTTGGTCTTAGCACACTCACTCAGTTAATTTGATGAAAGTGCGGTATATTGTTTCACAAGTTAACGAGGCACATTAAGTGAAGACTCATTTTCGAATTTGGTCCGTTGTAGCTTTTCTACAGTAGTCAGATAGGAAGCAACGTTTGTGTACATGCCACAAGGAGTTTTGGCTTGACAACGTCGAATTGAGAGAACTCTGCATGACATTTTTGGCCCATGCCAATATAAAAGTCACTTTTTGATGTGCTCTGATCTACCACTTGTTTTTCTTGCAGCTTTTATTTTACTGGGGGTTCTTGGGGTTCTGGGGGTTCTTAATTTTTTTGTAGAGATTTGATCTATAACTATGTTTAGTTTCATTTTTTGATGGGGGTTCTGGGGGTTCTTGGGGGTTCTTAACTTTTCGAAGAGATTTGATCCGTAACTACATATATTTAGTTTCAAATTTTTGATGGGGCTTCTGAAATTATTTCAAAAGATTTGATCCTCCACTGTTTGGTTTTAAGTGTTTGCTAGATGTTCTGAGGGTCCTGGAGTCTGGGTATGCCGAAAAGTGTGTGCGGTGCCTGGACTTAGATTTTTAGACGAACTTTTTTCTTTCGTCTGCTTTCGATTCATAGCCATATTGTGCATATTCAATGTAGCATATACACACAGTTTAGTCTAAATTTATGAGAAAAGCCAGGAGAACCCCCCCAAGTTACACCCGGGTTATATGCTACAAATTTGATGATTGCTATGCTTATACACGTATGATAAACTTTATCATGTCTGCGGAAGTGTCTGTTGCGGGAAAGGATCCGCAACGTAGGCACATACAAATCAAAGCCTGGATACAAACGCATGAAAAAAATTTGAGAACCTATTTTTTTCTGATGGGGGTTCTGGGGGTTCTAACTTTTATCTTGACATGGGCCACATTTTTATAATATTGAGAAGCTTGAATTAAACCCGGAATCAGAAACAGAAGCGGGACCAGAAATTGTTTTGAAAATTTCAAGCAGTTATCGTCCTCCTTCAGTAACGTCATCTGAATCTTTTCCAAACTAATGTAACATTTTATTTGAACATCTTCAAAACCAAAAATTAAGAACTTTAAGTCTTTCTGATATTCCTAAAATTTTGATATACTGTTTAACTACAATAAAATTTTTTCAAACTATCAGAGAACAATAAAAAAGAAATGAAATTTAATTAATGAATTTTTCAATTGAAGATTTACAATTTACGTTTAATCGAAGAAATTGTACTATAAGTGATTATCAGCCGATTGCACCAAATAAGAATAAGATTAGAATAGGCTTATTCCTATTTTATTCCGGAATAAAATCGGAATAGCAAGAATTCCATTGCACCAAATAAAAATAAAATCAGAATAAGAATAAGAATAGGATTAGATTAAGAGCATTGCACCAAACTTATTCCGGAATAAAATAGGAATAAAATGCGAAGAAGTCCCTTATTTATTCTTATTCCTATTCTTCCTCAAGAGCAGGTTTAAGCCCACATTTTAAAAGATTTCCTGAATTTTTGATCTATATATTTTCTTAACTTGCGACGTCAAGAACTATCTTTTACGTATGAGTTATTCATGTCTGCTTATTCATGCTAGGCAAAGCAACTTCTTCGTATCTGCATTTTAAAATGTTAATTATTGATTCAAATCGAATTCGCCATAAGCCCATATTTTCCTAAACGCAATCAAGGTAAACTGGCAAAATTCTTGACTTTGTGTTTACGTTCATTTCTATGCCTAAAGTCTGCTTTTGCCGAAATGTAACCTGTAACCCATAATACCCAGCGCCTTGTTAGTATATACTATGTACATTTTTAAATTTCAGTTCTTTGCTTGCTCAACTTAAAATTATAATCAGAAAATGGCTAACATCAGAATAGGAATAGGAATAAATTCAGAAAAACGTGACAAAACCTACTATAATCTGATTGGTTGAGTTTGGCGTTTGGTACCATTTGATTGGTTAAACGAAAATAAGAATAGGTATACCTATTCTTATTTTATTCTGAGAATAAAATAGTATTAGCTCAGCTAATCCTATTCTTGTTTGGTGCAACGGAAAATCGGAATAAAATGAGAATAGGAATAGCTATTTCGGAATAACTTTATTCTCAGAATAGCTAGTCCGATTTGGTGCAATCGGCCGTATATTTAATCACTTTACACTGTTTACCCTGTATGATTCTCTAACACCCAGAAGGTTTTGAATTCGAAGAGGGTCAAATGTAATTAAACCTTAACTAAGATAAAATTAGAAGCGATTAGAGAATTAGAGCGATTAGAGCGATTAGTAATTTCAAAATTGATTTCAGGCGACAGGGAGGATCAAGTTAAAATATTTCACTTTGAAATTTTCTGAGAATGGTTTCGGAAGACGGACGGAAACACGCTTCCGAAGCAATTATTTAGAATGTTTATAATGTTAGAATGAAGATTTAGAATCTTAATGAACAATTCAATGCAATTTTATAAAAAACAACGGATCTTTTCAGGATAACCCACCCCAGACCCAGATTGCCCAAAACTTGATTAAATGAGCTGAAATTTGGTATGGGTATGTTTTCGACTACGCTGAGTTCAAATATCGCAAAATTTTTCGATTTCGCGAAATTAGATTTTTTTCGATTCGTGAGGGGGGACCATAGGGAACCGAAATGTCTTTGTCTTCGATTTTGCTGAAAAGCTGTATTCAGAGGTTTTCGAGGTCGCAGAACACGAATCTGAAGTTAGTTTTTCGGTTCCGATTTTCCGTAGCTCAGTATAAGCTTACATATTAAGCTTACAACTTTGGCTTATATTGAGCTAACGTAAAGCTGAATCGAAAAACTAATTTCAGATTCGTGTTCCGCGACCTAGAAAACCCTTGAATGCAACTTTTCAGCAAAATCGAAAAATGTTTAGCTCAGTGTGGTCGAAAACATACCCATACCAAATTTCAGCTCATTTGATCAAGTTTTGCGAAATCTGGGCCTGGGGTGGGTTATCCTGAAAAGATCCAAAACAACTGTTTGCTCTTTGACCCCAAGCCATCTATGGTATCAATACATGCAACAGATAAAATGGTCCCTGCTTTGAATGTATCCGTTATCCAATAGACTAAATTGCTGTTTAAATGACAGCGTTTGTTTTAGGCTGCGTACTTCGACATCGTTTATTTTGTAGCGGTGTAACAAAGCTTTCTACTAAGACTCTTTGATTCAAAAATTCCATTTATATTTTACAGCAGAGTTGGAAGAGGGTAATACTTTCTGACCCGCACCCGACCCGCAACCTGAAAATTACTTTTAAAATTACTTGACACATTTGACCTAGTTTTGATTAATGTTGCGCCAAGGCTTAATCTTGGTCAACGATATAATAATGATGATTTCAGTTGACTAAACCAGTTGACCATGATTGCAATTTGGTAAAGAACTATACAATGTTATACGAAGAATCTTTTATAATCTTGGATTTAAATTAAATGACAACAACATAGTAAATGCACAAATAAAAATGTCTCTCAGGATTACACGGTGGTAATTGCTTCTTATTTATTTTCGTAACTTTATAAAGCTTGGTACAGGAAATATTGTATACCATGATAACTTCTAACCTACATACACACACACACTCTCTCTCTCACACACACGCGCGCGCTCACACACACGCCTGAGGCTGGAATTTAATTTTTTTTGAAATCTAATGATTCGAACCTCGACTGACCTACTTTTGACTCACTTGACTTTGACCCGGGGGTTACTCGTTTTGACCAACACCCTACCCGTTTGTGTAACCGCAGATATTAACTATTAAGATATTACAGATATTGAACGTTATTAAGAATGAAAATGTAAAGCCTTGGGTTTTAAAACTCAAGTAACAGGCCAATGCCTACATCGATAAACCGCGTCCTCAAATTGCTCGACTTTGCTGGGGTGAGGCAATGAATTTTGATTCTGGTCGAAGAGCCGTAGAGCATTGTTACAACCACGCTGTTATTTTAGGGGAAAATTTTTTAAGTTTTTTTTCCATTTTCTTTTTCTTTTTCTAGCGAAAGACGAAATTTTGACCCAATTGCTTTTTCTTGTTATTTATTTAAAGAAGACATCAGTCATGAGACTGTCTCAGGTTTCAGTCAATCTTACGTAAGCAGCCCAACCTAGTGACTTCTTGCGAAAAGACTCCTGCTTGCTTAGAACATATATGTGGCCTATGTTATCAATGCATATGTTTGAAACGTACGTATCAGCTGTCAAGCTTGCGAAATCTTCAAAACTAGCAACGCTTGGACCCCTAGGGGCTATTCCGCGTGTTGCTTTACGCTACGCAGTTTACAATACATATCCCAACTACACCGATTAGACCCCGAGATGCTGCTTGTATCTCAAAAGTTGCACTAGGCCATAATTAGGGTTGTGCAAAATACAAAAAAGTGGGGCCGGGGCCGGCCCCCGGCCCCCAAATTGGGGGGGCCGGGCCGAGGGCCGGGCCGCTCCATCCACCGGCCCCCGGGGCCGTGCTCAACACCGGCCCCCGGGGCCGAGTTCACCACCGGCCCCCGCGGCCCCAATGCCAGAAAAATTTCCCTTATAACTATAATGATTTGAAAATAGTAATGTTTTGAATAATTTTATCCTAAATCGCAAGTTTGCGTTATTTTCTTAGCTCTGGAAAAATAAATGACTCCAATACCTTTTTTCACACTACATATCCAAGTTAGCCCATCCTACCAGTGCAGTGGCACATAAAACAGATTAGAATAAAAAAGAAATTGTACAAGTCAGAATAGACAAAATGGAATGCACTGCTTGCTGGAGCCGTTTTGTCACCTATGCTAAAATCTCACCTTAAGCTAACTTCTCACAGAAAACGATCGTTATTTTGCCAATCCCTTGCCAATGCAATCTCCAATGCCAATATTTTCAATTGCAAAGGTTGTAAAAAACCTGTTGTAAGGTTTTACGTGTTGTAAAAAACGACTGTTTTAATATAAAATAATGTGGTAATTAAGCGGTTGCAAAGTGCAAACTAACACATGAAATTGACAAAAGGAAATTTCAAATTTTATGCGAAACCTATCATTTTGCATATTATTCGAAAGCTCTTGTATTCAGTGTTAAAGGAGCTAAGCCGATCAATTGGAATAGCTATAATAGTTAGCTCCATATATTACGGAAAATTACTTTTTGAATTAAATTGTACACCATTAAATTCGCCATCTTGTATCAAAATATTTGTCTTTGCATGTGCAATCCATTGCAACTAAAAATTGTGAGATTGGGTAAATACCGGAGCTTTTTCTTTGAAAAGATCGCGTAAAAAAACTACAAAAATTCCTATAGCTTCCACAAAACTGTCTGAGCGTGAAGGCTAAAGTAGAGTTAGTGAATGTAGAAATTGATCCTAACATGGATCATACATTGTATGCATCTTGATAGATAAGAACTGATTTCAGATTACTAATCTGTTTCAACAATAATGTTTCCAAAGTATTTCCATCCAAGGAGCTATCTATATAAGATGAAATCTGATCGTTTGCCAAAAGCTACAATTAAAAAATAGCTAACAACACCTTTATTTAATGCGTTAGCATTGGCAAAATTCGTACTTTTCACATAAAATCGAAATGGGGGCCGGTTTGGGGGCCGTGACCGACACCGGCCCCCGGGGCCGTGTTGGGGCCGGCCCCCCGATTTGGGGGGCCGGGCCGTGGGCCGGCCCCCGAAACTAAAATGTGGGCCGGGCCGTGTGGGGGGGCGGCCCCGGCCCCCCGGGGGCCGGGCCCACCACCGGCCCCCCGCACAACCCTAGCCATAATATTTCAGTGGTGTTCATTTCAACTTGGCGCTTTGATGTTAGAAACGTGACTACAGCAAATTTAACAGGATGACGAACGATTGTTTTGCTGGTGGTTCTGATATTTTAATTAGTGTAAGTTCAGCGACTGTTTGTTGAAAAAGGTTGAAATGTGTAAAGGTATTCCAGCTAGCTGCTATGAAGAAATATAACAATGACAGGCCACATTTAGACATCTTCGTTTCTTCATTTCTGCAGTAATGAAGCTTTTGAGGGCAATCATGCACAATCGTGCCTTCAATCAACTGTTTTGAGATGAATATTATAGATTCACGTGGTTAAGTTTTTGGTCAACAGAAGCTGGATTGGGCGAGTTTCGTTCATTGGAACGCTTTGCTTTGCTCTATTGACAATTGTTCAACTGTTTGCTACCTATTTTAAATACCCGACTACGGTTTATTTAAATGTGAGTGCAAGTTATTTTTTGCAACTGTTTATCATAGTTGTTCACTTTAGCATTTTCCGAAACAAATGCAGTTTGATAATGCATAATTGCTTTCTGTCTGATCTTTTCGTTGCGCTTGTTTGATGAAACATTTGAAAACTGAGCAATGCTAACACACATGGAAACTGTCTATACAGCGTCTACACGTCGTCTGTATACTAGAAGAAGTCCCACGCTGTACTCAGCAAAACTTTGACGCCTCCTGCCTCCTGCCAGAGCAGCGAGAAAAGTAGAACCCAAAGATATTAGGTACACTATTCGAACCAGTATAATATTCATGCACTTGCGGTATTCTTAGCACTGCTAACACGTCCACCTATACTTCACTGCCACTGTCAGAATTTCAACTTAGCCCTTTAAATTTTCTAAATATTTTTAATATATTAGAATTTGGCTGGATGCCAAGTCTCGGGGTTCAAAAATTAATCAAACCATTTTTAAAACTTAAATCAAAATTGAAATATTACCAATAGGCAGCCGGAAACTGTCAAATCAGGTTCAACCGTCCAGATGTGTGGCAATTACTAGGTAGCTTGTTATCGTTTCTGAAGCAGATCAGTTCTCGTTCCGAAACTTTCAGAAAATGGCAAGAAAGTGACACCTAAGTTCAAACACTTTAGGAGGTCAAAAATGGAGTTCACTTGTTTTGGTTTAAGCACATTGTCAGCTTGTCAGTCATTGACAACTTTTGTAATAAGTAAAGGGGAGATATATTTTCTTACTCTCTCACATCTGAAGTATTATTCTAGCTTGGCCAACACTCGCCTTTTCCTGATGTGTCAGTGTGCAATTATAATCCTCATTCCAGGGCTGGAGTAATGTGGACGACAACGTTCAGTGAAATGGTACGCGAAAGTGTTGAATGTAGTATTTAGTGATAATGTACACGAAAGAGTATGTCAATTCTAGCACATTTTTTTCTAGCACATTAATTAATAAGGTTTCGATGGCTTTGAAATTAACTGCCTGTACAGTCTGGTGACAGCAACACATAGAATAATAACAAAAATAACTAACCATTTGCAGTAATCATCAAATGCGAAGCAGTATTTATCGCACGCCAGTAAGGAACGGATCTAAACAGCTGTTACTGTCTGATCTTCCAGTTTCTTCTTCGTCCAGTTAAATCGTATTTGATTTTGCCTTGAAAAGCTGTGAACGAGTCGATTGGTAAAACAAGTAAACAAACGGCAAGCGACTCAATAATCAGATGAGACGAAATTCAATAGAAATCGTGAGTAGCTTTGCCTCAGTGAACATTATGGACACCATGATACTAGGCGGTAGCGTTGCTGTCTGTAAACGTATTTCGCCATAAAGTTTTGAGGATCGATACCTAATGGTCTTAATAAAATAAGCGAATTGCTTGTTTATTTCGAAATTTTCTTGTGTACGCCATTTAATGCATGAATCTAACCGTTGCTTTAAGGATCTACAAACTATAATTAAAACAGCATTTTCTTTCAGAAAAATATCTGGAAGGAGGCGCTGAAGAAGAAACAAAATAAAAGAGGTGTGGTGATCTGTAGATCTGTATTAATGCTACTTTAAAGTTTACAAAATTAGCAACAATGTAGTGATCTCTAAAGCTTGAGTTTGGTAAATTTTGGTATATTTTTGACTTATCTGTTTAAGTCATTTTATTAAATTAATAGCAGAGCTATCTTTATAAACAAAAACATGATTCTAGAGAACATGTATTCCCAGCTGTACATAGTCAACTGTGTCGTGCTATTTACTTCTATTATAACGTGATATGTGTCAGGGCGGTGATGCCTTCTGACAACCATTTATACTCATTATAAATCGCTCTTCGTTATTGAGAAATTAGCTAAAACGTAGGCGCAACCTGGAGTTCGCCGATTTCCCCAATTTTGGCGAATCACCATTTTAACTTGAAAGTTTCAAAAAAGGTCCCCTTGTATTTTATGTAGAACATACTTGTAAAGTAGCAGCTCTCCAGCTTGCATAGTAAATACTACATAATAGCATGAGTTTATAAAGGAAGAGTGTGACACTCGGCTCTTCCTAGTGCTTTAAGCTTGCAAGAGGCTCGGCACATTAAGGCCGAAGTCTCGGGGGAGTGGGTACCACTTACCGTGGTTAACCATATATTTATATGCGTTTGAACTAAAACGCATCTGATTGCTCATCGCCTACCTTATGTCAAATTTACGTGTATAAGCTGACCCCCCCGAGTCCCAATTACTCGTACAGGTTTGTGAAACCGTGTAGCTCGTCGGTGACTGGCTGATTTGTAACGGCATACAGTAGCTAAAACGGTAAGTGGTACTTGTCCCCCCTCATGAGATTTCGGCCTTAATGCGCCGAGCCTCTGGCCAACTTAAAGTACTAGG
>JASAND010013783.1:0-15978 GCA_030248195.1 Trissonchulus latispiculum
ACGCGACCTGCGCGGGGGGCCAATTTTCATATCTCAAGATCCACCCGGCCGATCCGGCTGAAATTTTCACAGCATGTACCCCTGCCCATAGGCTCTTCACACAAGAAGTTTCAGCCCGATCGGTCCACTCCTCCGCTGGCCCCAGGCCAAACAATGTCCAGATTATACACATTGCGTCAAATTTTCCCTATTCTAGGGGGAGCGCTAACGCGCTCCCCCTAATATATAATAAATTGGATTTATTTTGACCAAAAATAAGTGGGAGGGAGAGTGGGGGGGACGCTCCCCACTAGTGGGGGGACCCAAAAGTGGGGGGAAACTAAAGTTGTCTACAATTGGCAAAAATGCAGTAAAAATAGCCTGTTTTCCACATACACTGCTATTAGTATATATGCTTAAAAGTGCTCAAAAATCAAGTTTTAGCACCAAAAAAGGCGATTTTTGGTTAAAAATTTCCAGCAAAGAAGGAAACATTTTGAAAATTTTGACCAAAAATCCTAAAAATTTGGCTATTTCTGGGCACCTTAGGGTGAGTGGGGGGAAGCCCAAAAAAGTGGGGGTGGGCCGACTGGGGGGAGGTGCTTGAGTGGGGAGGAACCCAAAAAGTGGGAGGGGGGCGCCCCCCCCCGCCCTCCCAGTAAAATAAACTCAGATACATACGTATACATGGACGTGTACGTACGCAGGTTCCAACATGATAAATTTCCGCTTACCTCAACCGCCACATCACCGGTGCAAACTAAGGTTAGCACAATACATGATTTCACACATATATACTGGAGTACGCAAATACGAGACGGAAACCTGACACTGTTTGTGCTAACATGTTGACCCGTAACCACCGGAGCGATAGCGCCCCTACTTAAGGGGGGTGGGTTCGCTTTTTTGGGCGATTTTTCGACCTTCTCCGATTTTGCTCATTTTTACATATTTTGTACATACTCCCAATGGGTCCGCGAAACAAGACAAGTTTTGTTTGCATAATATTGCTTCTATCGTTCTGTAGAGTTCGTCAAAGGTGACTGACATTGTGTAAAACATAGGAAAATGAAGAAGTTACACTAAAAAAGTTTGTCCAAAAAATTTTTCGCTGTGTAAGAGACTCAGCTCTGAAATTTTGCACACTTAGGACATAATGTAGAGTGCAGCGAGTTAGTTTGATGCTATTCTGTTGAGAATTAGAATTTTGGCAAATTCTTAAAGTCAGAATTTGTCAAAATTCCGAGTTTGGCTATATTGTGCTTGACCACTTTTGAAGATTTTCATTTTTGACCCCCGCCGAACCTCCGGCCAACAGGCCGCTGCAGGTCAGTGGTCAAATCCAACGACGTCGGCGGTATGCTCATCGTTCTCAGCGACACTGATTTACTATATTTGGACATCACCAAAAGATCTAAAAACGCCATTTTTAGTGACTTTTAGGCATTTCTTGTGAAAATAGGACTTAGCAACTTTTCGCCAAAACAAGAAAAAGCACAGTTTGATCCCATCTCGTGAAAGCTACAGAGCGAAATTAAAAAATCCCATTCGTTACCTTGTGCTTATAGTCCGAAATATTCAAATAAAATAAACTAAACCGATCTAGCTGCTAGCCTGTGAAAAAAAGTTGATTTCAACGGAAGTGCCAAAATAGCGAAAGTCTGGCTTTGGAGAATTGGCACAGAGCCAAAGTGGGCCAAGTGCCAAAATGACCTTCGTTTGGTAGCCTGGGGGACACTGTCTACCAACATATCATAGAAGCATTGGATCAAAATGCCACTTCGTTCCAATACTTCACTAGAAAATGCACCTCCAATTATATATATATAGCGTTATTAACCGAGAAAAAACAAACGCACGGTAACTATCGCCTAGAGCAAAAATTCGAAGTTTCGAATTTTAACCAAAAGTAAAATGATACTTGTAGTACTGGTCGAGTACTTTACGATGGTAACCTTCTTACCCTTCCCGACCATGGTTTTTTTGCGTCAGGGGCTGCGTCATGACGCAAATTTTTTTCGTGTGACGCAAATGAAAATTGCCCTGACGCAAGCCTGACGCAGCAAGGTTTTCAACTAAAGGAAAAATTGTGCAAAAATTGCTTGAAAAATTGTGTTTCAAACGTGATATTTCCAAAATTTTTCTGCTGGGGGCTGCGCCCCCAGACCCCCGCCTGTATATATGCCTTCTTACTTATTGCTGATTGGTACGATAACTGACATACTAATTTTATAAAATCAAAGAATAAAGGCGCATGTAGAGCGGCATCAGCTTGCAAGCAAATTATGCAGACTTTCTTTCTGCTCGCGCAAATCGAAATCTGTCGTCAATGTTTTCAAATCATGGTTTTCCGCATTGTATTGTGCTGACGTATGCACACTTTTTACAAAATGCAAATTAAAATGCACTCACACAAATGATCAGTCAAATTTTGCTTCCGCTATCCGCAAAATGTCTCTAAAAATTTTCCAACTGGTGTAAATTTCTTAAAAGAGCTCTAGCTTTTAGCTGGGGGCTGCCGCCCCCAGACCTCCGCTTCTTCCTATGTATTTGTAGCATAAGTCACTCATAGCTACGTTGATTTGCTTAGTTTGAGTTTTATCGGTTTGAGTTATATACCTTATCTGGTGAATTGAAACCAGGGCGCCAGCCAGAAGACAACTATGATCCTTTGAAACAGCAAAAAGTGGTCAGAAAAAAATTGCTTTCATGTCTAAAATGCAAAAAATTCTCAGCTTCTGGGGGGCTGCGCCCCCCAGACCCCCTGCCTTTACATTTCTAAGAATGATTATATATAAATTCTATTTCACTGCCTCAGTCAATGAAACCAATGACTACATGCTTGTTTTCAAAGCATGTAAAACATGTGTAGAAATTAATAAATTTAAATTTATTATTAATTAAATAAATTCGCTATTGCAATAACTGGCCATACTTAATACATAATCAATTGATCGCGAAAATGCTCTAAATTTATTTCTGGGGGAGTCGTAAATTGCAAAAATTCTTCAATTTCTGGGGGGGTCCGCCCCCCAGACCCCCCCGTTGTGGTGTTTTATCTTGATGTTATTACGGTGCACGTAGAAATCAGTTTTAACAATGCAAAATATGAGAAACACTGTGAAAGATGTGTTTAATCATGTGTATTCATAAGTTATACTGCTTAATAATTAAAAAATATTGTTTTAAAATGTTTAGAAATCGTTCAATATAAATTTAATTTTTGACGCACTGACCCCAATTCCTGACGCAATAAAATTTTTCCTGACGCAGCACTGACGCAAATCGTGAAACGAAAAAAACCAATGTTCCCGACCGAATCTCTAATTAGCTGGCACCAGGCCAACATGGTCTCCAGAGGGCCGCGCAGACGTATTTACACCCGTAACAACGCGCCCCTACATAATATATATAAGCGCAAAAACACCCAAAAACAGGTGTTCAGTATATGTAATTACTACCACGCCACGCACGATAGCGTGTTGTCATTAAAAATGCGTATATATTGATTATCATATAGGCCAAAATAGATTCTTTTGTATGCAGATTTGCAAATCACATCTGATGATCCTACTGCAAGACAAGCTTGCTAGAAAATGAGCAAAAATATAAAATGCGGTCGAACCAATCTGGACGGGCTACCGGTGGTTGCTGGCTTCGTGCCAGCTGAAGTAGAAGCGCCATCCATCGAATTCGTGGGCTGAGCAGAACGACACGACGGCGGACGACGGGCCAGCGAAGGATAGGACGAGTAGACTTCGTCGCCGGAATGACCGCCTTTTCCAGAACTGGTGGCAGTGAGTTCTGCAAATTCGTCCAGAGGCAGGCCACCTCCGCCGGTCGGTTTCCTATTTCTATAGAAAGTTTCGGGAGAGAGGGCGGGGGGCCGCCCTTCCCGTCGCGATTCGAAGGTAGGAAAAATTAAAGGAGAAAAATAGGGAACAACACAACAACATTGTTCCGAACAAGGTAATAAAACCAAAAAATTCCGCGCCTTCGGCGCAAATTTTCTAATTTTTAATTTCATATTTATTGCATTTATGTCTAATACAGAAAGCAATATATATATATATTTTCAGGGTTTTTTTTGGTCGCGGACAAGTGTGCATTTTTTGTGCATTTTTAAAAAATAGTGTGCATTTTGGAAAAAATGTGTGCATTTTTAAAAATGGCTTATTTTGAACTATAACGTACATTTTTGGCCGTAAATTTGTATTCTACCTATTTTTGGCTTTAACTGGAATCCCACACTTTATATAGTTAATGTTTTAATCATGATTTTAGATCTTAACTGGTTAGCACACGTGTATACTGATATTTACGCAAATGCATAACTAACAAATTAACGTATATAGGTGTCGGGTTTTGACATCTGCAATGCAGTGAACCTATTAACTATATATATACATATATATACACGCTAAAAATTGTGAAGAACATAAAATCAAGATAGGGTTGTCAATTTACTGCCAAATTATACGTACTTATATATATAATTCAAGAATTTCAAAGTTCAAAGAAATTACGGATTGATGTAATTCAGCCCCGCTAATATCTATATAAAGAAGAAATTTGACTGAAACTCGATGCCGGGGGCGGGGGGGGGTCCCAGAAGGGATTTTTGGAATTTTGGACACGAAAGAAATTTTTATGAACAATTTCTTACCGTTTTAACTGATTAATAAACGGAAATGAGAGCTAGCATTGTACGCGACGAACCGTTGTAGAGGAAGAAAATGTAAAGAAATACTTTAAGAGAAATTGGCTTCAGCCGTTTATTTTTGACGATGAAGGAACGCACAGTATATATAATATGTATAAATACTTACAACCTATAGCAAAAATATTTCAATAATTAATTAGTGGCTTTAGTAAAGAAGAATAAAACAAAGTAAGGTCGTTGCGGCCATGCCATGACCGAAAAATAGTATTTGAGGGAAGCGGGGGTCTGGGGGCGGCAGCCCCCAGCTAAAAACTAGAGCTTTTTTTTAACATTTTAAGCACTTAGGAAATTTTTTAGAGCATTTTGTGGTTAGCGGAAGCAAAATTTGACTTTATGTGTGCATTTTTAAATTTGAGTGTGCATTTTGGAAAAAAGTGTGCATATGCACAATAAAATGCACAAAAAACCCTGATATATATATATATATATATATATATATATGAGCCACTTTCTGTAACAAGAAATAAAAATGCTCCGACGGAAGAAGAAACCGACGGAAGTGACCACTGGTCACTACAGCCTATGGGGCCTATTGGCCACTGGTCAAACGGCCTAAAACTGCGTTTTTCGGCGTTTAGGTCGGGGGCATATATAGTAAATCGACTACGCTCGTTTCAATGGGCATATATTGTAAATCGAATACGCTCGTTTAGCTCTATTGTCAAGATAAGTACGTACGGGCGACATCCTTTATATACATGGGTTCGGTTCTAATATAAATTCTGAATTGCGAAAAAATATATCGACACGACTACGCAAACACCTAAAATTGGATGCATGGAGTGCAGCCATAAACTAAAACAAGGATTGGTTTGGTGGTCAACAAAGCAATGGCCAGTTTTGAAGAATTACAAATTTCTCGAGGAAGTATATAACTTTTCTACATCGAAGTTGCAAAATTTTACTGTAACCTCCCAGAATTAATTCAGATAAGTTCAGGCATGGTACACCCTTATTTGCACCGTTTTTAGGTCATCAAAACTTACAACATGATTAAACCCTAAATCGACGAAATTTAAGCAAAAGGTCCGGCTTAAACTGAACTAAACATTGAATTAAACTGAAATGCTCAGATTATCGAGACTGCTAACATTACATTTTGCATTGTTGCAAAGTATCCATTCCCACCATGCTAAGATTGCTCAAGCTTATGTTCTTACTCATTGCATATAAGCCGATCCTTTTTTTTATATATAAGCGTGCCCAAAATTGGACACAACTTGTTCTATTCTCACGCTAACCTTTTGGTTACACATATGCATACGGCTGAAGTAAGAGCATTAGGTATATATACGTACGTACGTATAACATCTTGTGTATACGCATATATGCATACACGTTACATAGACAGCTGACATGTATATACATTTGTAACATGGCTCAGTGTAACCGAACCATGCTACAACCGCGTGCGTACAATTGAATTGCACGCCACACCGTGCAGTACAATTGTACTGCACGGTGTAGCGTGCAGTACAATTGTACTGCACGGTAAGCCTTCGCTGCACTCCTTTCGGAGTATGCAGCGAGGCTGCTGACAGCCAGTAGAACTGACTGCACTGTTCCAGAATTTCTCCTGCTTATATACTTTCCGCCAAGAGAAATATGCAAATTAGGTTGGATAGTACATAAACGACTGAAATTTCAGAAGAGATGTCAGTCTTTCAAGACATGACATACAGAAGAAAAAAGTCTTCTAAATTTTTGAGCCATATTACAAGCCAGTTGTAGCACTGCTTGCTGTGCTCACAGAAATTTGTGAGCTCACTTGCAGGCGAAGCCCTCGTGAAGGGCACTCGTGCGCTTCGCGCACTCGTGCCCTTCACTCGGAGCTTCACCTGCTAGTGTGCGTACAAATCTCTGAGAGCACTGCTGGCAGTGTTACAACTTACACTTGTACAAGCGGTGTAGTCTAGTTTGGCCCAACTCTGATTTGGCCCAACTGTCATTTAAATTGCTAAGCCCCGCCCACTTTACTAAAGAGGGAAAGTCTTACGGTAGTTTTTGTTACTTTGATACAAAAATGAGCAGAGGGGACTGTTTACAAAAATTTTCTTTAATGATGCAATAAAAACGTGTTTTTAATTTAAAATCAATAAAATTACGCTGATCGTCTGTATATGCCCATATCTTCCCAATAAAAATAAAATAAACAGGCATAAAATTCATTTTAAGAATCCATTGACGTTAAAAGCTTAACAAAATTCACATTCAAATTATCACACAAACTTTAAAAACTAAAACCATCCTAAATTAATTTTCCCCGAATTTTACATAAAACATGTATTTTTAAACAAATGCTACCCCTTTTTCTTATAATTTCATTTAAATATACAAGTATACGAATGTATAACACGTGCAAAGGCCTATGCGTGCATTCTTTGGCATTTGATTGGTAATAGTTGAATTTGTAAAGAACCAATCATAATTATTGGGCCAATTCAGAGTTGGGCCAAGTCATACCAAACCGTACAAGCCATATTGAAGCATATATTGAATACGTATATATGTATTATACTCAGCCTTAAAGTATCACACACACGACATGCAGACAAGCGGACTATATATATATATGTACGTAGGTGTATATATGCACTAACAATGCAATGCAGGAACACTGTAGAAGCGATAAAAGTATATAAATAAATTGGTCTGCAGACGATATTTGTTTTTTTAGGAAAAACAATATTTTTCCTTTTTTCCTTTTTTTTCCACCCCATCGGAAAAAAAGGAAAAAACGGAAAAAACCTTTTTTCCGCGCCCATCCCTAGTTTGCATGCACTGTTAGACTAGCTGCTAGGAATATATATACGTAAATTATCATCATTTTGCTGTGTTGAACTACCGCAGGCTCTACTACTAGGAGAGATCTAAGGATATGGTGCTACAGCTATTGGTCCAAGTCAGGAGGAAATAGAAGATCGTGGGAGAGTCCTAAATTATTCTTGAATATAAATTTTCCGTATAAATGGATACGTAAAATGCGCTGGTTAGTATGATGCACTTATCGAAGAAATAAAAATTAAATTTATATAAGCTAAAATAAAAGTTCGAATTAAGCTCGAGCACATACCGCAGCTGTAGGTTATTTATGAACTATCAACCAAATGTATCGTGGATATACATAATAATTTACATTTACAAACCGCGAATATGGGTTGTTCGGCGAAGCTGTGCCCATATTAATTCGCTCACAACCTAGTCCTCTTCTATTTTTTAACCTAGCCCCATATTAAGCATTTTAAAGACTAGTCCTCTCTTGATTTTGCAACCTCACCATCACCCATATTACTTTTTCATGCTCCAGAGGAGCATTTTTATTTCTTGTCATTCTGTCATTTTAAAGGATCCCTTTCCAGTAATGCGGTAATGGATACAAGGAGCTTGAACAGTACCATGCTAAACGAGCGTATTCGATTTACAATATATGCCCATTGAAACGAGCGTAGTCGATTTACTATATATGCCCCCGACCTAAACGCCGAAAAACGCAGTTTTAGGCCGTTTGACCAGTGGCCAATAGGCCCCATAGGCTGTAGTGACCAGTGGTCACTTCCGTCGGTTTCAGCGATATGCCCATTGAAACGAGCGTAGTCGACTTACTATATATGCTGCCCCCGACCAAAATGCCGAAAAACGCTGTTATATAAAGCTCACTATTTGACAGCAGAAAAAGCTCAGAGGAAGTAAAGTTTCATTTTTTAAACAACTCAGAGGACGTGGGCAAGCTTTGTGGAATTTAGTAAAAACTTATTCCGAACCAAAATCAAAAATTCCAACTTTTACAACCTCTCCCCTATTTCCTCCGAGATCTGAAAAATTGATTGGTCCGGTCACTACCAGTTTCCTGTCCAGTTCAAAAACAACCTTTGAGAGGAAGAATTTTAAGATTGTCAAACTAATTTTGAGACAAAATAATCCATTTTTTACAATGCTTTTTCAAACAGTCACCCCCCCCCCTCCCCCCAACACCTGCAAATCCATTGGTTTCCTTCCCCACTTTTCAAGTCCGTTCAAAAAAGCTTTGTGGGATTCGAACCTCCCACTAAAAGTTGAACGTTTTAACCACTCGGCCATCACGGCACCTTAATATTCATTTCAAGACTTTAGAGTGGATATATAGACGACAGCGAAAAAATGGTACCTCCTGCCAAGGTCCAGTGAAATAGGTCCCAGTGCATTCCTCTTCATTGGTACAGTTCTGTTGGGCAGAGGGCTCAAACTCGGAGTCGCAGTGCGCAGAATCCATTTTGCGCAACAGTCCGTTCTCCTCGATTGCGCAGAACACTGAGCGACTCTGATGACCACGGCCGCATTTGGTGGAACACTAAAATGACCAATTACATAAACTCACTGAACATAAACAACAGCAATGGCACAGAAGAAATTAGATAAGTAGTAAATTATTAGCAACAAAATACTTCCAACAATTAAAGAAGCTATGGCTCACAGTTTCCATAGATTTTGAGCGTGTTAACAAAAACAGACACCCAACTTCTCATCCTTGCAATCGAATTCTGTCAGGAAATTTCATTTAGGAAAAACCTGGCAGACCTGTTACAAACACATTCAAACATCAACTGAACACACACTAGAACCAGTCAAAAACTGAATTGAAAATTGAAAAAACATCGTAGATTAGAAATCGAATTAAATTGAATCGAAATTTTAGGAAAAAACACTAACTAACCTCAGACCACTGAGAAGAATGCCACTGGTAGAGGCAGGGAATGACTTGGGCACAGTAACGTGACTCCTCTGGGCGCTCCCCGGCACATTTGTCCCCCGGATACTGGCGACTTTCCGTGTCTTCGCAGGTCACATTTTGCGTCTCCGTTGTGTCGTTGCACTTGGCGCACTGAAAACACAATGAAAGAAAGTAAACATCAAGTCTGAGAGACAAGCTTGACCTGCTCATCACCCACCTAAGCGTCACACTCTTATTATTCTGTCCTCACTCTCTGTTCAGGAATCATCGCTAGGCATAGATTGGAGGAACCATAGTTATTATGTACTCTTGGTTTTATCAATAAACAAATACCAACCAGCTTCCATGGCCCAGTAACCCAGTGCATGCCCTCACAGGGGCCCAGGTTGCAACCGCGCACAGCATTGCACTGGTTGGCCGGCAACAGTTTCCCATCATCGCCCTCCTTCTCAGAACGGCAGGTGACGGCCCGGAACTGTAGCTGAAATAAAAAATGCATAACATAATATTTTGTATAATTTTCTAAACGAAATACGAAATCAGAAAAATGACTAATTGCAAAACTGTACATGCATGCTCTCTCTCTCTCTCGCTGTTTAAAAGAAACACAAACACTAAAAGTGATATTTGCCGCATAAATCGATAGCATCCTGCAAATGACTGCTACAGGTTAAAACAAAGGGAGGGGGGTCTGATTTTGAAATTGTAAAATATTTCGAATGAAAGATTAATATGGAAATATACTTATCTTATCTTCCTCATAAAATTTGCCCCTCCCCCCTCCCAACAACGCACAACAACCTAGTCAAAAACCCCAACCCCAAAATTGTATTTGTGGACCAAAATCGGCTACAGTATAGCTCAAAACAAAGTTAATTTTTTGCGAAGTTCGCGAACTTCGCGAACTTCGCGAAATTGTTTGCTAGCTAAATTGAGGCGTTTTCTCCATATCTACCAAAAATTGGTGGAAAAATTCCAAAATTTAATTTGGACTCAAGATTTGGTGTATTTGCGAAGTTCGCCAAAGTTAGCGAAGTTCGCATATATATTTCCGCGAAATTCGCCAAGATTTTAGCGATTTTCGCGAGGATTTTAGCGATGTTTAAAGGAATTTCGCCAAAATCTTTGGGAACTTCGGAAAAAGTTGGCGAACTTCGCTAAAATCTACGCGAAATTCACTAAGATTTTGGGGAATTTCTCGAAATTATGCGAACTTCGCTAAGCTTTTGCGAACTTCGCGAAGGCACCAAATCTTGAGTCCAAATTAAATTTTAAAATTTTTCTGCCAATTTTTGGTAGATATGGAGAAAATCCCTCGGATTAGCTCGATTTAGCGAAGTTCGAAAACTTTTTCGCGAACTTCTCTGAATTTAGCGAAATGTCTCTTGCTGGCACGGTGCTCGAACGGGTCTCCAAATGCCGCCTTGAGTCTTTACACCCATAATAGGGGAGCGCTCCCGCGCTCCCCTATAATACAAAGATGCAATCGTCATATTTAGCCGCGTTGCCGACAGGGCATTACAAAATATGTAAGGGGGAGGAGGAGACCAAAGTCGAGGAGAACGTAAACTCACAAACCCCTCCCCAGGGCAAAAATATATAATAAAAAATATGATATACCATCGCCTGCCGGCATATCGTCAGTTGTTATTGTCCTTGTTGCTGTTTGTTCTCTTCGAATATGGAGGCAAAACGACCCGGTCTCTTGCGATCAATCCAATCTGGGCGGGCTAACGGTGGTTGCTGGCTTCGTGCCAGCTGAAGCAGAAGCGCCATCCATCGAATTCGTGGGCTGAGCAGAACGACACGACGGCGGACGACGGGCCAGCGAAGGATAGGGCGAGTAGACTTCGTCGCCGGAATGACCGCCTTTTTAACTGGTGGCGGTGAGTTCTTCAAATTCCAAAATTCCAAAATGGGAAAAAACCAAGGGGTGGGAAAAAACCAATTTTTGCTTTTGCTGCCAAACTCCCAAAAATGGTTCTTAGTTGCGAAACATATTTTATTTTAATTTATTTCAGCGAATTTCAAAAGATAAACAAATTTTTGCATTTTAACATAGAAACTGGCAATTTGATGAAACCTAGCCAGTTGATGCGGCAAATATTGATGTTTGATTTTCTCACTTATTATACGGAATATCGCAAAAATAAGTGCAGATATGAAGTCAGCGACGCCGATTTAACCTGTTGCATGCATAAAATCGCTAATATGAGTTACCCTGACCGAATACTGGGGTTGGTTTTTTCCTCACCGGTTGGTTTTTTTCCCGCCATTGGTTTTTTACCCCGGCTAATTAACCGTTAATTAATTAATTTTTCCTTTACATCTGGTTTCGAAGGGGAGTGCCCGCCCCCTCCGCCCCCCACCTAAGGTGGAGGGGGGAACGTAGAAGCAGACTTCTACGCACACCCGCAAAACACCATACTTAACCGGCAGAAAATGCCCAGATCGTTCAGTTTATGAGTTAAAAGGAACATACTCCTGTAAACGTGACTTACAAGGAAAACACAATCGGACCAACTTATGAGGAAGCGAAGGCTGTCAAAAATGAACATTGTTACCCTGACAGTAAACTACATAATTGCCTAGTTTGGTTGAGTATTTAGCTGGTACGGTGTTCGAACCAGTCCCTAAGGGCCGCGACGAAACCTCCTGTGAAAGTTTATTCTGTATTATATTATATTCTATATATACATACACGTGTGTAAACTTCACTAAAAACTGCCAAACAAACATTAAGATTATTTCATCACATGAATTATATGCAATGCGAGTTGGACACAATATACACAAGCTAGATTAGCTCATACATTAGGCCAGAGGTGTTTGTACATTAATGTTAGCATGTTTAGTGCATGTAAGGTCACAACTTTGTGTTATAACAGTCGTATATATAAAAGTATGTAAGGAGTCTGGGGGCTGGAAAAAAACTAGAGATTTTTGTGCAATTGAGAGCCAGAAGCAATTTTTCTGGGCACTAGAACAACTAATTTTCAGTAGTTTTCTCTCTGTTCCGCAGGAGAAAGTGCGCACGCGTGCGCACAAGTCCAAATTTTTTTGCTCATTTAAGAAAAAAGTGTGTCGTTGCGCACTTTTTTTGAGCAAAAAACACTGCTCGGAGGGCGATTTTTTTGGAGAGAACGTTTTCAAACATTTTCTAAAACATGCTAGAAGTTGCGCTATTTTTATAGTAATTGCTAAAAATAAGCGGATTCGGTGTTTGAAAACGCAAAAACCAACTAAAAGCTCAGGCGAAGCAGGAAAGTTTTTTAAAATTTTGCCTTCTGGCGTTTTTTCAGGGCAAACGTTGGTGCTAAAAGGGACACCCACTTTTCTTGTGTGTGTCTTTTTGGTGGAAACGATTTGGGGTGAGAGTGCTTTTGGGGGGGGCCGCAAGATAAGCCAAGCCAAGAAGCAGACTTCTACGCACACGCGCAAAACACCATACTTAGCCGGCTGAAAATGTCCAGATCGTTCAGTTTATGAGTTAAAAGGAAAATACTTCTGTAAACGTGACTGCCAAGGAAAACCTATCAGGAACAACTTATCAGGAAGCGAAGACTGTCAAATAATATGAACATTGTTACCCTAATAGTAAACGTGTACATGGCTGCCTAATTTAGTTGAGTATTCAACTGGTACGGTGTTGGAAGCAGCCCCTAAGGGCCGCGCAGCACCTTTCACACCCATACTATAGGGGGTTGCTTGCTGTAACCCCCCCCCCCAACCATAACATACTTTCAGTTCCTGTTTATCAATCCCTGGCATTTTTTTAGTGGGGGGGGGGGGGGGGCGGCGCCCCCCCCCACTTTTCGGTTCCCCCCTCCACTTTTCGGAGCCCCCCCCACTTTCGCCCCCCCCCCCACTTTTCGGCAAGCCCCCACCCACTTTTTTGGGGGTCGCCCAAAAGTGTCAAAAAATAAGGTTTTTGGGGTCAAATTTTCAAAACTTTTCTCAATTTTTAGCTAATTTATTGACTTATAAGCTCATTTTAAGCTTAAAAACAGCGATTTTTTGCGTTTTTACCTTAAAAATGCTAATTTTTCGCTAAAAATTTCGGTATATTTTACATTTGGGTCGCCCCCCCCACTTTTCGGAAGCCCCCCCCCCCACTTCCCCCTCCCTAGGGGGGGGGGGGCGAAGCCCCCCCCCCACTTTCAAAACCCTAAAAAAATGCCAGAATCCCCGGGAGAGTTGCTTCAGAAGAGCTGAAAGCGGTACCCAATAATGTTTCAAGTGCACTTATAGGCTTATAGAAAAAATCATAGATGGCAGTTGATTTCCCAGTTCCGGGATCTCCAACACTAATATATGAAATGGATGCATAGGTTCTATCACAATCTTCATCTTCGATTCTATCAATCCGAATGGGCATCCCTGCAATTTAGACATCTCATCATATATATATATATATATACACACACATCCCTTCCATTTCCATTACATAATATATACGAATACATATATAAAGAATAAAAATGCTTCGGAGAAGTGTGAAAATGCAACCCAGCAGACTAAATTTTTTCTCAATTAATTGTAAGCATCTATTTTCCGGAGGAGGAAAAGAACGTGTCGGGGCTTCGCACCAAAATAGCGCAACTTGTTACAGTAATAAAAAAGAAACGTTCATTTCTATGAAAATAGGCGTTTCTGATATATATATGTATATATACTACTATTAGCTCATTTTTAAAGTATATACCATACCAGCAGTTGCCACGCCAGTTGCAGACAGCTGACAACTAAGCAAATACCAAATGTCCGTGCGGTACCGACGACAGACAGCATCGTAAAATTCATACATCTAATCATCGCAAACACATCTCTTATGCTAGTACGAGTCATCACCAAGAAGCACGGATAACCACGCAGCTAAAAGACAAGCACACGCAGACACAGTATATATCCCTGAACTGGAATGACTAACAGCAGCAGTTTGGGTTTCGTTAAAAAACCCTCCAAAACTGAGCCCTTGTGCTCCTGAATAACCAAAAATTACTATTAGCCAAAAACTCCTCATCGCCCCCCGTCAATTTGGGGGGGGGGGCGGAATTGACATGCCCCCCTCACCGCCCAACGTCAATTTCTGGGGGGGGCCGAAACTGACCCGCCCCCAGCGCCCTCCCCAAAAGCCTGCCCCCCTCACCGGCACCGCCCCCCCCCGTCAATTGGGGGGAGGGGGCGAAATTTACCTGCCCCCAACTCATGCAATTACTATGTAAATGCAATAAATGCAAAACAGAAATTTCATGCTAAGTGTTACCAAAAAAAACACTCACCGCCCCCCGTCAATTTTGGGGGGGGGCCGGAATTAACCTGCCCCCAGCTCATACAATTACTAATAAATGCGAAACAGAGTGCGGGACTGTCTCCTCCTGGATGCGGGCCCGTCCCCAACCTCCACGAAAATGTCTTCCCTTCCCTACGGACCGCCCCCCCTCATCGCCCCCGCCCGTCAATTAATGGGGGAGGGGGCAAAATTGACCTGCCCCCATGCAATTACTATGTAAATGCAATAAATGCAAAACAGAAATTTTATCCTAAGTGTTAGCCAAAAAACCCTCACCGCCCCCGTCAATTCCGGGGGGGGGGGAATTGACCTGCCCCCAGCTCATACAATTACTAATAAATGCGAAACAGAGTGCGGGACTGTCCCCTCCTGGATGCGGGCCTGGGCGCAAATAACAGAGATCGACGAATCGCGTGCTTCCAAAAAATACCAATTTCCAGCTGATTGTGAGGGACCCCCGCCGACACAGTATATATCCCTGAACTGGAATGACTAACAGCAGCAGTTTGGGTTTCGTTAAAAAAACCCTCCAAAACTGTGCCCTTGTGCTCCTGAATAACCAAAAATTACTATTAGCCAAAAACTCCTCATCGCCCCCCGTCAATTTGGGGGGGGGGGCGGAATGGACATGCCCCCCTCACCGCCCACCGTCAATTTCTGAAACTGGGACTGTCTCCTCCTGGATGCGGGCCCGTCCCCAACCTCCACGAAAATGCCTTCCCTTCCCTACGGACCGCCCCCCCTCATCGCCCCCGCCCGTCAATTTCGCGGGGGGGGATTGACCTGCCCCCAACTCATGCAATTACTATGTAAATGCAATAAATGCAAAACAGAAATTTTATGCTAAGTGTCAGCCAACAAACCCTCACCGCCCCCCGTCGATTCCGGGCCCCCTGCTCATACAATTACTAATAAACGCGAAACAGAGTGCGGGACTGTCTCCTCCTGGATGCGGGCCTGGGGGCAAATAACAGAGATCGACGAATCGCATGCTTCCAAAAAATACCAATTTCCAGCTGATTGTGAGGGACCCCCCTCCCTTAAACATGTTTTCCCACCCCCAAAATAATCGATTTTTTTTCAGAGCCTTCCCCCTAAAAAATTGTCCAACCCCTACCTAAATTTTTGAAATTTTTTTCTAAAAATTAGCGAAAAATTGCGAGCATTCACTTATTGAAGCTATAAGTCGTTTTTAAAATTTAGTAACCCCGCAGCCTTTTTTTTCGCCAAACCCCCCTTCCTATGCTTTTAGCAATACGTAACTGAACGAAGTAC